>VZTT01068883.1:0-17678 GCA_013400855.1 Buphagus erythrorhynchus
TTCATGAGCATTCATTCAGTTTTAATGAAGACTTCCAACTAACTGTTTTTTTAAATAATATGGTATAGCAATTTTTAAGATTACAGAAGAGAATTGTGTACACTTCTCTTCAAGATATTTGAACCTTCTGCAGTAAAATGGATTGAAGCACAATAAACTAACAACTGAAGACTTCAGACTGCAAGATACACCTGCCGAGGGTCTTCAGCGAGCCACTTGCGGAGGGTCTTCGGCAGGTGTATCTTGCATATTATCCTATATTGCATAATATCCTATATTTTTGCATTGTTATTTAGCAAATGATTTTTAGGTACAATCCAGAAGAAGCACACTATAGGTGCAGTTTAGGTTGGAAATAACTTAAAATTGCCAGCATGATCTTCTTACACTGCTTTTTCTAGACAAACTGTGGTTTGCTAAGGTGTGCAAGTATAGAAACCCACGTTTAGGTAATAGTGAGCTGAGAAGGACCACTGTGAATCATCAAACCAAGGTGATTCAGGAATTCTTTGCAGAATGCCCTTGGAAGTGTGGTACTGTTCTGCTGCTGAGCTGCAGAGAGCAGGAGGCAGTGGGGACTGGCTGCAGGAGGGCGGTGCCTCCCTGCTGTGTGTGCAGGCTGAGGCTGTGCCCTGTGCCCCTCAGGATGATCAAAGCCCCTCTCTACAGACCCTGCAGGTTCCAGAGCAGGAACCAGCCCTGTCCAAGCACTGCACAGTCCAAGGGTGAGGCAATTCCTATGTGAAGCAAACAAGGAACCTGTCACCTGAAGTCAACTGTCCAGTGTCACACAGCAGATCCCTCCCAAACCCAAGCACCAACAGGGCCCTTTTTGCTGCTTTGTTCCCATTTCTGAGACTCCCATTCCGTGTTCCACTGAAGAAGCTGGATTTGACTTCCCCTGGAGTCACTGGCAAGTGCACCAACACCCACCATGTTCCTCATGCCCAAGTGTCTTCAGCATTTTGTCTTGTGAGAACTCCATGGTTACAGACCTTCCCCTGCTGAATCATCATTAAATGAAAAGATCAAAATATCCCTGTTGTTATAAACTAGGAAACTGATCTACTAGAAATGTGGGGTTTCTTTTCTTCCAAATCATGTATTTCCTGATCTCTTATTATTTCTTGGTGATTAAATGTAAGTTTAATGTCCAGGTTAATGGAAGAAGCTGCTCTATCTATAAATGATGCAGCCAAGGCCATGAGGAAGGAGGCCCTTTGTCCATCAAAGTCTCTTTACAGTTAAATTTCCAGAGGGCAAATCTCACTATATTTATTGTTCTTGTTTCACACCTCATCTAGACTGAATTGCAAAGACCAGTGAAATAAGATCCTTACAGCTTTGTTATAGAATAAAAGAGACCAAATTGTTACATGAGTTTCTTGTCCCTCTGCTTTGGCGAACTTACTGATGTCCCTTGTCCATTTTCCTTTGCTCAGCTCAAACATTAAGAACTGGATGCTCCCAGCAGGAAATACACTTGCACAATTCCTGACAAGACATTTGCTCTGACTGTGCTCTGGCACAAGGGCTGCCATCTTTGTCAGCTGTTCAAGAACTATCTGTTGTCTCTGAGAGACTCCTTGTCTCTGATTCCAGCATTTTGAAAAACCTTTCTTAATTTCTGTGACCATAGCTGTTATCAGTAAGGGCAGTTACTTCTGATTTATCTGTCCTTTTTTTCTCAGCAGTTCTATCTAACATCAGCTGTTACCCCAGAAGTTTACCATTTGTCTGAGGGATTTGCAGAGAAAAATACAACCCTACCTATTTTTCATTACTTCAGAACAATTAAGAACTTCCAAATTGTTTTCAAGGTAACTGAACTAATCTCACCCTACAACAGCCTAGATAATGTTCAAATAGAATTGAATACGGTATTGCATGCAGACATAATTTCAAAAGTAATTAAAAGTACAAGAATAGTTTTGTTTCTTTTGAACAGTAACATCATCAGCCTGCCACGGAACTCCTGTGGCACCTGCATTAGGAGCTGCTAATAAGAGTGTTCAGTGAAATCCATGGTACTCAGGACAACACATGCCATGATCAGACAGCTTCACGGGAAGAACAGCTTCAAACTGCTTCAAACAGAGCAACTGTTTATGTGCTGAAGAATTTTATGTGTCTAGTTCATAACTCTGAAGCTAAAATTGCATATGGCTTTGCATTATTAGACCAAAAGGGAATAATGTGAAAGTGCAATCCAGAATATGCAACAGCAGAGCAAATGTACAATGTGACACTAACGGCCATAGCTTGCAGCCAGTTAAAACCAGAAGCATCTGTCAAAAGCCATATAAAGTAGGATTCTGATGGCAACAGCAGAAATAAATCAACAGAATGCTAAAAAGAAAATTAAGCAAAGAAGCCTCTGAAAAATCTCTGCAAGAGACCATTTACAAAGCATGAGTCAGATGAAAGTTGTTGGAAGTAGAAATAACTGTAATAGAAGCAAAAACATCCAGCTTCTTCCTCCTTTGAATTCCAATTTATACAGCCCTCCGTAACTGGCTTTATTTTAATTTAGTAGTAATGGAAAAGCTGATGATTAACCTAAGGAGAGCACAAAAATCTTTCTGTTAAAAGAAGTTCTCCTGTATTCCTTGTAGCATAATTAGTTTTCAGCTGCAAAGACTATGCACAAAAGGTCAGCTGAACATGGCAGAAGCACAGGGAAATACTGGAGTAACAGCTGCTGGAGGAGCACTGGTTCTAGGATGCTCCTCAGGAGGAGGCTGAAAACTCAGGGGGGAGATGCAGCAATGAACAGCTTACAAAGAATAAAGCAGCAATTCTAAGTGTTCTCTGCACAAGAGGAGTAGTGCTCTGCAGGCAGGACAAAGACAGAAAGGCTTTAAGGGACCATTTCTCTACTGCCACGAGGGAATGATAGTAATTTCATCTACAAAGCCTTTTGAAAAGTCAGTTCTGAAGAGAGAAAGATTTAATGGAGTGGGTCAGTGTCAGTTTGAAGCGGTGACACAGCAGAACATTTTCCCTAGCAATTCTGATACTGCTTCAGCCAGAGATTGTTCTTTAAGAAAACTCATTCTTAGTCCAAAGAAAGAGAAGTCCCCTTTCAGTTGTATCCCCATATTTGCATTTTTGTAGCAGCACCATACTGCATGCTTATGTTCAATTTAGCACTCCCGTGATCCTGCTTCTCATACTGTTTCTTAGTCAGTGTTCCCATGTTTTATGTTTTTCATGGCTGGCTTTTACAGAGTGAGAACCTCTTTGTATTCATCCTGATTACATTTCACTCTCTTAACATCTGCCTCTCTGTTAACTACTGTACTTCCTACAGCCTTCTATGTCCAACTTCACAAATGTTAGCAAGCCCTCCTAGATTCATTTTTGTCAATAAAAATGATTGCTGCAGTCTTCATACCTTCCTCCTTTTGCTTTCTTTTCTCCAGACAATTTTCTTGTCTGAGTTTTTTAATGCATGCTTTGCTTCAAAACCCTGTGAAAGTAATGCAACCCATAGAATCTTAATCTACTAAATGTCCTGTTTTCACTAATTTCTGTGTGAAAACATTCAGATAAGCAGGGGTGCATAAAAGCAGACCTCATTGAGTGAGCTCTATCACAGTTAAAGTATACTCCAACATCGAGGCAGGTAAATGCTACACAGCATGTCCTGAAATGTAATTTTACATCTATTTTGTCAGTAATTTGAGGTCTCTTCCCCCACCTTGAAAAATGGAGAGCTTATTTACTACTTACTTTACGTGCTGTACACATTTGTGACTGCAGAGTATCACACTGGTCTGTTAGGTGCATGTCCTCTTCCAGTCTCCTATATTTCCTGATGTTCCTTCTCAACACAGAAGTTGATTGCCAACAATTCTGAATTCCTTTAGCTAGTTCTTGAGTTTTACTATCTCGTACTGCTGCCTTTACACATTAAAACTACAAAAGGCAGTGAAGCACCAAAGTCATACCTGCCTAAAGCAAGTCACTGACAAGCCAGGCTCACTCCTGCTTCCCAACACTTTGGAAAAGGTAGTTACCTAAGGAAGTCTCTGCAAACATGGTCTGCATGTAAGCAATTAAAAAAAATTAAAAAGCATAAGGTACTACAAAGATTGTCACATCATTCTGTGGGCTTCTGGAGGAAAGAAAAGTTGCATCTTTATGGAGGGATTATCAGAATGAAGGAAAGAAAAGAGTAACATTTTACTTTTGCTGTAACACCCTCTGGTATCTAAAAAAAATTATCATGGACAAGAGAAACAAAAGGTTTAGGCAAAGGAAGCTGTTGAAGACTGAGTTTAAGCTCCAGACATTTTTACTGCCTTCTATAGTGGGTGAGGGTCCGCAGTGACAGAGGGTCCCCAGGCAGGTGCAAAGCAGAGCCACTTTATTGTAAACCCAGGCCTTTGAAAGCAGCTGGGCCTTTATCAGTTACAGTGTTTTAAAGCACAGCAAACAAAACCCAACCAAATCACCACTCCCCACGCTGTGACCATGCCATGTTTTCCTACCCCTAATTCAGCTGAGTCCCTTTTCCACTGTCCTTCCCTACTGAGCCCAAGTGACAGGCCTGAGCCATGATTTCACAAGGCCTTCCCTTTGCAAGTGTTACTTATGGTGACAGTCTATGTCCTCAGTGAACTGTATTTTCCTCTCCTGTCTAAGTGGAGCACAGGAAGTGCCCAGGGGGCAGCTGGCCTGACCAGAACCCCCAGGAGTGCAGCCTGGGCTACCTGAAGCACTGGGCTGGAAGCACCTTAACCCCTGCAGTGAGCAGCTCTGCAACACTGTTCCAGCCATATCCTGCTCTCTGGGACATTAATGAACATAATAAACATATCAATCTGAAGTACAGAGGCTGCTCTTTACTCCTACTGCACACTGCCCCGGAGAATTCATTCCTGGTACTCAACAATGGCAAGCAGCCTCCCCAGCCAATCACACCAAAAAGATGGGCTAGGATGTGCAGATTCATTACCTTCCCTTCCACTGCCTGCTAAGTGTATATTTAACACAGTTTGCACTATTTCCTTACAATGAATCATACCTAGTGTTCCTTTCACAAATCAATTCTTTCAAATGTTAGGAAAACTATAAAAGTGCAAATTTAGATGTCCTACTTCCAGAAACTCTCTTTTTCTTTTCTCAGATTCTTTTCATTTGTCTAGTAGTTAGCTTTCCAAAGACATGAATCTGACTAGGATACTGAATTCTATTTTAAAAGCAATTTAAAATTTAAAAATCTCAATGCCTTTTGTATCAAACAGCTTTACACCCCCTAACAAAGGGGTTTAACATTAGACATGTGGAGCCCAAGTGTTGATGTTCACATATGGCTCAAAAATATAATGCATAACACATTTTGAAAGTTGTGTTTGGGGAAAAACTCAAGAAAACAGAGCTCATAGGAAAAAAACTGCCAACATTGTTTTGTCCAGATTAGATTATATGCAATGTTGGGCAATTTTACAGCATTTCAGGCACTTTAAGAACTGATAATCTTGTCATACGAACTGTTCTTCTGACATCAGTCTACCTAAACCACAAGAAAACTGTCTCTTCATTTCCACTTATACAAGCCAAAGGAGGCAGAGGAGGCCCTGGCACAGGGTGTCCAGAGCAGCTGTGGCATCTTCCTTTTTTTTATTCTTTTCAGACAAGAATGCAAAATGAAGAAAGATAACTAGAATCAAGCAGATCATGGGATTACGTATTAAGAAGCATGGCAGAAACATATCCTTGCAAGCACACACTTTCATGGCTGGGCTAGGGTGTTTACCAAATTGAAAAGTATTTAAAGTACAATGCAATTTCAAGGCAGTATCTAGAGGTATGCAGCTTCTACAGATTCTCTGACTTAACTTCAATTTAATTTGCACTGTGATTTTCCCAGGGATATATTCTAACACAAAACAAGACTGATTTATATTGCTTTGACTATAGCTTTTATCCATTTACTGATAAATTGAATTTCACACAGGTTTACACAAAGCCACAAAATAGTATCAAGTGAAACAAGTCTTTGAATTTTCTCAAACTGTTATAACAACTTGAAGTGTAACTGCCCTACAAAGAAACATTTACTCCAGCAGTTAATGGAAGACTGAAATCAATATTTAGGGTAATTTTTCCTTTATAAATCAGTGAAAGCCTGCAACATCAATTACTTCTCGGTGGCACAGGCTTTCAGAGGGAATTGTAGCAGGTCTCACCAGGGCTGATTCCAGTCCTACATAGGTGTGCACGTTTAGAGCACAGAAGCAGCACAGAAGAACCTCTGCTCACACATGGCACATGACAGACAAGCAGTACCAGCAGGCAGTGTGAAATGAAGCTGATGCCAACAGTGTGCTTTACTGGAATTATCCTAACACCCCGTGCAGGTTTGTATCCAAGTGCTGAGCTTACACTGAATTAAGCTGGATATGCCTAATCCCATGCATCCCCTTCCTAAAATGCTATGAAACCATCCTCCTCCACCCAGGAATCACTTCCTCCTCTGCTTGACATCCCTGTCCTTCTCTCTGCTCCTATGCAATTCAGTGACAAAAAGACACAGCACAGCTATCTTTTCCCAAATGTGGAATGAAGGGATGGCTACGGTAAATGAGAAAGTAAAGATGCACAAGTTATCTCAGCATTCCATTGTTTGCAGCTCCTTAAAAGAGCTTTTTCAATTCTGAACAGCCATAAGGAACATTTGAACATCAGTGCCATTTGGCTGACAACAAGTGGCTACCATATATGTAATTTTATTTATTTATTTATATAATGCACTGCATAAGTAAGACAACAGTGATAAACTGNACTGTCAAGCAAGAAGAGCAGGAATTTCCCAGAGCAGGCAGGGCCTGGCCTGAAGCAGCTGCAAACTCCTAGAGCCAGCACATGAGAGAGGACAGGAACAGGCGTCCTGTGCCTTTCAACTCCTGCTTCTCTGGAACTCTTCCCCTTCTGCCTGTGCAAACTACACCACACAATTTGTACTACATTCCAATGTAATCCTTAAACCTGGCTCTTGAGAACAGGGGGAAAATGCTAACTGATAAGAAATTACACATAAACATTCCATGCTCAAGCCATTTATTGACAGAAGAGGGATTTGAATTTGGAACTCGCACAAAGCCCTGCTGTTAGTGAATTATTAAGATGAACACAGTGCTTCAGGAGCACTGCAGCTGCCTCTCCCTTGCTGTGTCCAGCACAGAGCAGCAGCAGTGCTCCCGGTGGAAGGACAGGCTGGTGCTGGTGCTGGTGCTGGGCTGGCTGTGCTGAGTGAGAGGAGAGCTGGGCCATGGCACACCCTGGTGCCCTGGTGGCTCTGCAGCCCGGGAGGTGCCACGGGCAGCACCGCAAGGGCTGTGTAGCAGAGCTGGGCTCTGCATTGAGCAAGCTGGGGATGGCAGCACTTTTAACAAAGCAGGAGTCCTGGGGCTTGCTCCTGCCTGCCACTGAGGGGACTCAGAGCACACCCTGCTAACTTCTGGGCACTTAGGACCTGGCTGGCTCAGTCACACACACTGGGGACACCTCTGTGCTACCCTGCCATCAGACCTGCAGCCACTGAACGTGATTCTGCCCCTTGTGCAGCCCTGTCAGCCACTACTTGTGACAGGGTTCAGTATCACATCTTCTCTCTATGCTCATCCTGCGACTCTCCTCTGTCTTTTGTCTCTTTCTTTGAAGTGCTCTCTGGCATTTTTCTCTGATGGAGAAAAATAATTACCACATCTACCAGAGTTTTTATGAGCAATTCTGCTTATTTAATCTTAACAGAGCTGTGGGGCTCCATAAAGTCTACCAGCTGTGGTCAAGTTCTTCAAAGGCAAAAAAGGCTTTAGAAATTAAAGCATCATTTGAATATATGCCCTACCTTGTAATGAAGTTTATTTTCTGGATGTAGAAGAATAGCTGTGAGTCTCTGATCACAGCTGTGTCAGAATGCCTATGAAAGACTGCTGGGAGAGCTCTCGGATCTTGCATCTCTGATTGCTTTCTTGTCAAGCTGGATACAAAAACTCCTGAGATGAGTCCATGTGTCCATGAACACATCTAATTCTTCTTCTCAACTTCTCCATCTAGTTCAGTGCTCAGACCACTTTCTCCAGTTTGTCCAAGACAGTAAAAATGTACTAATCCCAAAATCTCTACAATTGTGAATGCGTCCTTCTGGATGGGCTCACAAAATTATCTTTCTAGTTCAGTCAAATGAAAGACAACATTGTTTGATAATAGTTGCCAGTGGTGTATATTTTTCAGAAAAAAGACACTGCCAAAGCAATAATGAGATTCTGAATTTGAAGACCACATTTGTTCTATCACACTATCCATCCCATACAGACTAAGAATAAAGCTGAGCTCTAAGTATATCCTAATCATGTTATTTATTTTTGAGAACACAATCTGAATATTTGGATTGTTCCTCCTAGAAATTCCACCTTTTTTCTATCCTGATGTTTGTGTGCAGAAACAATGAGGGAAAATTAACAGATTTTGGGAAGCTAAACTATATGCATGGTTACTTTTCATTAAATGCCCTGTTTTAGTCTTCAGTTTTCAGGAAAAAACCTTCAGAAAATGCTCCTTGATGTGATTTTGAGATCTGAACCTGACCTATGGCTTAACACCAGACAGACAAGAAACATATTAGGAATACCAGCACAAGTAACATAGATACTACAGTAAATATTTTATCTCAGGGTGGTTATACTGGAAGCATCTTCTGATATTTCTTTTTTTTTTATTTTTTTCAAAACGTGGTCTACAATGGCAATTGTAGTGACTTTCTTTTTTCTGTATTCCCACAGCTGTCTGTTACATCTGTTGATTTGCTTTTTTGTGTGTACACAGGGGTTTTTTCCCCTCATGGTTATCGCCTAATATTTTCCTCCATATATTTTATATAAATTCTAATTAATTGTTCTTTCTGCAGATCATTCATTAAAGTCTTTTTTTATTCTTACATAACGTCTTAGAAGATAAATATCATTATTATCTTTCATCTGAAAGTTGGCATTTTGACATTCAGTCTCAATGAAGCCTGTGAGCTAAGCTGATTGCTGTGCTTCCACACTTCTGACATTGTTAGATTGGATTGTGACATGCAGGTACAGAATAATTCACAGAGATTTCTGCTCATGTGTCCAAGTCAAAGGGTGTCAGCTGCACAGCTCCTCTGCACATGGCTTGACACAGCCTGTTTTTCTGCGGCAGTATCAAGGTGTCATCTGAGCCACAATAAAGCTCCACTGAAGATAAAATCCCTTAGTCTGTGTTGTATTGCCAAGACCTTGCTTTCTGTGCTTGCTCATCTGAACTGCAGCCACAGAAACTGGCTTCTTTGGCATGGCCATCCCTCAGCAGTGATGGAAGTACAATTCTGAGGTTCTGTATTTGGGAAATGCTGCAAAGTGGGTCTCACTGTACATTTCCTCCCTTCCAGTGTTTATTATCCTTCCCTTTTAATGTCATTTGGCTGCAGTGTAATTGTGTGACCCACAAAGTGAGCAAACTGTTGTTGCTATCAGTGTAAGCTCACCTTTGTATATTTAGGTTCTCTTACCACCTGATGCTCTACTGCAGCTGTTTGTGGATCCTCCATGTGTTTACATGTCCTATCTGCTTGTTTTGCTTTTATTTGATGCAATTTTAAGGCTCATTGTCTTAATGTCTCTTTTTTTCACAGTATCTTTTCATATTTTTAGCTCTTAATCTAATTTCTGAAAAATTATTAACAAACTAGACAACCCTTGTTTTCAGTTTTTACCAGCTGTAAATCTGCTGCTTTACCACCTTGACATATTTTCCCTAAAAATAACCCTCACTGTAAGGGCCAGCACACCACCAGACAGTGGAAGGCAGAGGGAAATTAATGTCTGGTGTAGTTGTGCAGAGAGCACACCATTGGCTTTGCCCTTTCATCTTAGAAGGCTTATGACTGTGATTAACAGGCTTATCTTATGACTTGCATTAATGTTTCACTGAGCAAATGGCTGCTTGCATTGTTTGGCTTAGTCTCTTCAAGATCCAAACCCCCCTCAGTGTTTTGAAAAGGACACGGATTACTGTCAGGTCAAGTTTTCAAGAAGCAATTTTGTGTTTATTGGTTCTGTTTGTCTGGGTTTTTTAACTGTTTATGAACCCCAGCGAAGGTGCCACAGGCAATGAGGATGACAACTGCTACTTGCTCATTGTCAAGAGATCCAGTGTTTCCAGAGTCAACGGCTAAATTCCTCACTAACACAAGACACTGAGTATGTGCTGTCTGAAAGCACTTACAAGCTGAACAAAACTGATTTGAACCACTGCTTGAGACCTAAAGGACAATGCAGATCACCGAACTCAGGAGTGTATTTACAGAAAATGTGATAACTTCTCTTGCTGAACCCATAAAAAACTCCTGTACTTAGGGCAGTGACCAAATGACAATAGGCCTGTGTCTTTTGGCACTCTGGTGCCACAGTAACATTCCTGTACTCCTGATATCATCAGTAGCGTGGTTTGGAGATTGTTAAATAAATCAATAAATCAATGTGCAAGGGAAATGAAGAAGCAGTGATGAACAGCTAACTTTGTACTTGTGAAGGCAAGCTGTAGACATGGAAACTACATTTCCCCACAGGTCTCTGCATCCCTGTCAGATGGGGGCTGGTGTTTGTGTCTCAGGTTCGTCCCTGGAGGGCACTAACACTAACACTAACACTAACACTAACACTAACACTAACACTAACACTAACACTAACACTAACACTAACACACACCCAGCCAGTCTGAGCTGGGCCTTAGGGAAGCTCTGCTGAGCTCTGCAGTTTGCACAGATCAAACTCGGGCAGATGCTGACACGCCCTGTGGCACAGAGAAGCAGGCCATGCTGATTTACAAGTACACTACAACCTTCAGGGGTGCACATGTACCATTTTTAAGAGATCTTTTAAGACAGACCCCCCCGTAACACCCTTTGCCACAAAGGACGATTTCTGTTCTTGTGGAAGAGAATGGATTTTTGTGAGTGACTTCATTTGGGCAAGAACAGCTCACATGTTATTCACAGACTGGTAGACTCATGTCCTGTTCTGCTCCTTCTCTTCCTCTTTTTCCTCAGTTACAAAGAAATAAACACAGAGTGGGAGTTGGATGACGTATGTCATGATTGCTTTGAAACCAATAAGCATTACACTTTGAACTGTTTCACACTGCTTAGGCACATCCTCTAGGATGATTCCATAAAGAAATTGTGAATTCCATCAGTGCAAAAATTGTAATCCTTCCCAAACCCTTAATAGTCTCAAACTCCCATTTCATTTCTATGACAGGCATAGCTCTCTCTTTTCCCTGCCTCCTACAAGATACTGCAGGCATATTCAAAACAAAAACAGAAGTAAAAATCGTATTAATCAACATGTTGCCTACTTGAAATGCTGAGTAAGTCTAACTGTCCACCCATCTCCAATAACCCCAATTACTCTTCCAAAAGCCAGGAAGTGACTGGAGATGAGATTTGCTAGTTTGTGAGGTGATTTAGCATATTAAAAAACAGCACATTAAAAAACACTGAGAGCTTGACAAAACCCCACACTGAAACCCTGGCAGGCCAAGGCTTGCCCTGTGAATCCTGGAAGGAAGGTGGCAAAAAGCTGAGAGGGCCTCAGGAATATAAATCAGTATGGAAGTGGAAATGCAATTAGTATGAAATGCTGAGTATGAAAAAAGGCAAGAGAAGAGAACTGAATTTAGGAGGTAGAAGGGCAAATATTATCTATGTATAATCTGAAGACTCTTAAGTCTGCTCCAAACCCTCAATGTCAAACACAGTGCCTGGTGTGTGGCCACGGCTGGTGGCTTTCATTCCTTTAAACAAATGTTTGTGTCTGACACAGAATAAATCCCAACACAGATGAAAGCTGCTAACAACACTGGGTTCAGCATCAGTAGGCTTTAAAGTGATGAGCAGTGAAAAAACATGTTCTTCAAAATACGTATGACACAAAGTTCAGCAGAGTGTTTAGCATGCAAGGCGTCAAAGACTCCATCTGAGAGAAAGTAAAGATTTTAGTGCTTCCATATTCTTCTCCAGCACTATGCTACATATAATCACTTCCGGAAAAAACACTCCTTAAGCATGTGATGAAAGTGATGAAATCCCTCAACAGAAAAGCTAATCATATAAACATATGGAAAAAACAATTAGTAAACAATCCACAAGATGAAGATTTTCCTCATTAAGCATTTGCAAAATAACTCAGGAGAACAAAACTGTAAAATTTGAAGTCTGTTGTAAAACAGTTCGCAAACAAAATAAAAAGAGAAACCAATGCAGCAAATGGTTTGCAAGGAACTGTTTGTTTCCAGAATATTTGCAAAATCAACTTCTGTCTTTGTCCTTCTTGAAAGTTATTTCTGAACAGTATTTGAAAATAACAATTTATTCTCCCTGCCTATCAGAACTTACTTTGAACACCTTTTCTGTGCTTCCAAAGGGCACGTGCCCTTCCTTAGTGACAGAACATCTGTGTTTCTGACTTTGTAGCTCCCACAGAAGAAAGCAAACACGTGCTTACTGAACTCCACAGAAATCAACCTAAGAACTTAAAACTAAGCATTTGTGCAGTATTGACGTAATCCTGTACATTCATGTTATCAGGAACTGCCATCTAAAGTCTTCTCATTACATAAACACTACCTACAAATCCACTAACTCTTGTAAAGACATTTTACAAAAACAAGCAAACAGCCAAATTTTTTCTACACGGGTTAGCTTGGGGACAGCCTTTGTTCTTTCATACATTTCATATTTGGAAGGAGAGGGTAAGTAATGTTAGGGTTTCTGTGTTTTGTCAAAACTTCAAGCAGCTTTCTGAAAAGCATTCCCTTGAGATTTGCTCAAAGCAATCCATGTGCTGTAATTTCTCTCTTTTGCTGGAAGTGTAATCAGCAGAAGAATCCAGCAAAGCATTTAAACACATACCTCTGTGAAAATGAATGATACTGTGTATGTTGCCTGCACTACTCAGTGAAGACAGACTATGGTCAGTAATTTGGGAAAAAAGTAAGATTCTGAAAGAAGACAGGGATATGAAAGGTGTGAAAGTAAATAAAATGCTTAAGGAGCACGGTAGCAGCTAGAGTAGCTGACAAAGAAACTTGAGAGAGTTACAATTCAAGGGAGGAGGTGAATAATGAAATAAGAAAAGGTAGTGCAGGGTAATGAATGAGGGAGTAGGAAGGGGTTAGTAAAGGAAAAGTCTGATCATCAGCAAACCCTGAAAAAATTAAATCTGGGCCACAAAAGTAATTGAAAATCCCCTTGTTGTCTATTATGTGTCTATTATCTGTGCAAACGGCGTGCCCCTCCTTGCTGTAATTTTGTACATAAAATTCCAAAATGAAGACTCTGACAGTTAAAGGCTGACACCTCTCTGGCCTCTAGCAGACAGAGGGGAACAAAGACTGCTGTTCCCTGCCATAAGTGAAAGCAGTTCACCACTGCAGGATGGGCTCAAGGCACGATGCACGTGTGCATGCATCCACAGCCAACGGTGACCCACAGCTTGTACTGCTACCAAGTGAAAATATGGCCATCCCCTTTGACTCAGATGTGGTACAGCCACTAAAGGACTTGAAAGCTGATGACAGTGAGAACCTCAACCAAGTCATTACCAAAACAGCTTACCAAAGCGTAACTCAGTGCAGTCCTCTCTTCTCTCTTTCCTGATGACAAAAAAAACTGGAAGTCTATTTCATAGCAAAACACTTCATTCTAACATGAAGCATCACCCTCCAGACAAGGACAATTCTGAACTCTCCAAAAGATGAAACGTTGTTTCAGGAACATACAGCATTGTTTTCCTTTAAAGTGATATCTAAACCAAGGAAATTAGATTTTTACAGGAGAGGTTCTTACTTCAGTTGCAAGAAATTCTTTGAGATACGTGTATCCAGACCAGTTCATCCACTTTCTAAACCCACGATTTCTCATACTTGAGAAAACATGCAAGCTCCAGATCACCCAAATCTAAGATTTGAGACTTTATCTCCAACCTCTTGGGAACGCTGACACAACAACAGATGTGCGAAAAAAGAAAATCTGCAAGAAGGAATTCTCAGCAAGAACATCCCTTAATCAAATTCTACCCACAAGCAAGCCAAGTCAAAAAGCTGAGAACACAGGATACTCCACCGACACCCTGCAGTAGGTGGCTCAGGGTTACAGGACTGTGCTGGCGCTCAGCCACGCCCCAGCACAGCAGGCTCTGCCTCGCCAGGGCACTGCTCCAGTGCCTTCTGTGCCATACACTCCGTCTCAGGTGCTCCACAGACAATCGGTGTCTGCTGGGGCTACCAGCTCAAGGTTTCAGATGCCTCAACAGATATCCACGTGCCTTGCTAGGATCTCTAATGCACTTGGCTACAACTTCAGGTCAGTAATTACCCTTAAAAAAGGTGATAATTTAATACAAGGGAGAGTGGTTTGTGCCTTGATGTATTCCTGCCACAAGCTCAGTTTCTGCTAATGGGAACCTGCCCTCTGCCTGTTCTAAGGCAGATGTTGTATTTTGACAGAGGCAAATTAAAAAAGGAAATAGGAATTTTTAAAGTAAGTACTTTTTTTATCCAGTGAGCATCACAGAAGAGAAACTTCTGAATATTGCTTAAGCACATGCATTATGTAACAGCACACCTGATGTTTTTGTTAGTTCCTCTGTGTTTTCCCTCCTAACAAAAAGACAGGGAGAGACAGTGGGAAGGGTCATTGAGTGTGACCTTCAGAACGAACCCCTAACACACTTACAAAAACTCAGGCCTTTGTCTTTAGTTCTATCAACAACTCTATGACAGAGTTACCAGATCTCCAGGGCTTCTCAGAACAAACTGCACAATCTCTGTACACAGCCATGCTTTCAATCTCAGCTAGCAGATATTTGTTTAAATCTGTGAGGTCTGGTTTTTCCAATAAGGCCTTGTATCCAGCAGCATTTGTATTTCATTACAGGTTTATGGCATTTACTAGTGATACTGTGCAAGTAGACCTCTCTTGTAAACAGTGACATCTAAATTAAGACATAAAGTAATAACTACTAAGGTTAAAAAAGAAGGAAATAAATTGAAAAAAGTAATATTGCTTCGATTGCTTTTGCCAGTTTACAGAATCAGAAATGGCTAAAACAATAGAACGGCCTTAGGAATCATCTGGCTGCAAGTACCAGGCCCATGTGCTTGAGGTCTGTATTACAGCAGAGCAGGGAAGTGCTGGAGCAGCAACCTGCGTTTGGCATTCACCTGCTCACTCATGGATCATTAAACTGAACTTCTGAAACGTCCTCAATTAGAAATGCCTGTCCCTTGGAGCCTTTATGGATTCGGAGAAAATGAGTTATGATTATGAGCAGCACAGGGAAGAAAGAAGAAGAACACAGTAAGCTGGAACAAAGGAGTAAGTCAACACTGAAGAAAAAAGATTAATATTGGAATTAACAACTTAAGGAAGAAAGAAACACTAAATGTGAAAAACCTTGTAAACACCTCCAGAAGAGAAGAAAGTAATGCTGGTGTAAATTAACAGAGCTGTCCCAACAATGATTAACACAGTCTATGGAAACAGTTTCAGAATGAGGAATATCCTCCAGGATACTGAACTAATCAAAGGGCAAAATCAAATGCACTGGATTAGACTGAGCCATGCTACACTTAGATCTTTAACTCAGTGACTAATGTTAACACAGCTTTGAAATACAGAATCTGCCCTAACAAAACCTATATACTCAAGCTAATGTAGAATTGCCTCACTCCTCAAGAACTCTTTAACTACAACTACCTGTTAGCTGTTGTTCTTAAGGAGAAGCATTTTCCATTTCAGCTAAATTTCCTTACCAATCTCTTTCAAATAGCAGAAGTCACTTACAGTACAGAAAAACTCTAGAGAACTGTAGAAAGATTTCTTTGGCAAGTTCTTTTCTCTTACGAACATCCCACTATTGTCTGGTTTAATCTTTTGTTAGCATTCTTATGCAGGATTATTTTACATGCTGCATTTGAGTAGAGGCTTGCCAGATGAAGAACATTTTATCAGATCAAAGGAATTCTCTCCCTTCTGCTAAAAATACACTGCTAAATTTAGATTGTGCTGTAGCAAGAACGAGGTATCTTAGAACTGAAATTCTGAAGTGACTTATCACTGACACTCTGTTTTATTCACTTATTGTGGCACACCATTTTCTAACCAAATTCAACTTAGAGAAAAATGAGAAATATCACAAAAACTTACACCAGAAAACAGCCCCTGACTACAGTGGATCTAAACCTTTTCTGTGCCTATTAGTGCTCCTAGCACAGGTTCTACTACGTATGGATACACCATTGCCTTTAGAGCTTGTGGTTTTGGGTTGTGTCTAGACTTTAAAACAGAAAACGGAGTTCAAAGTAAGTACTTTGCTGTGTGTATAATTTCTGCACTGTACATTATGTGATTCTTCAAGGATCAGGATATTTGTAAGATTTTTCATGCCTAATCCATCTTCCTGTCCCTTCACTTTTCTAGGCCTCTACCTACTATCTAGTATACTTGCTCTTTGCTGATTATACAACAGTGCAATTCTAAATTAACCTACCTTACAAACTCAATACTTTTAAGATTCACTTTGCTCAATATAAATTTTAATAACTTTAATAGAAGTGTTACTTTTTGATAATGAGCTGTTAAGGTTTCCAAACCCACTTTCTATTCTTGTGGATTTTACACTGCAATCACGAACTCACAAACTACCAAATATTCATCTTCTACAGCCAGATGGAGTTGCTTCCCATGTACTTATTTAATGAAATTCACTCTTAATGAGAATAGTTTGCCAGTGGTGATCAATAAACATTTTGGATATCTACAGAATAAGTATCATAAAGAACAGCCACAGACTAAAAGGACAGCATGAGAGAAAAACCTATAAGATTTTATTTGTTTAATTAGCAATGGTGTCATAATCTTCACAGAACAGGAATGTTTCTAGTATCTAGTAATTTACTCCCCCTCACCCTCCCAGTCACTATCTCCCTCTTGTAAGCAAAGATCACTTCAGGTAAAATCACAGTTAAAGAAGTTTAAAAAAAATGTTAGACCAGAGATGTGTATGGACTTGTGGTTTGGAAGGAGCTCAGAAACCAACTCAAAGTTAAAAACAAGTGTAAACCCTACATCTGTGCTAAGAAACCTCGAAATACAAAAAGCTCCAGATGCAGCATGCCATCAAAAATCTGCCTGGGATCCAGATTTGGTGTTCTGTAGTATCTCCTTTTTCATGGAACAATCACACTGGGGAGGAACAAGGAGGCAGGGGATGTACCAGGTGCCTGGAGAAAGAGGATGGAAAGTGCAAGGGATGCAGGAGCCTGGTGTGCTCAGGGAGGAACGTGCCAGGGAACACATGGACCGAGCGCCCTGCACCAGCTGAGGGGACACATCCTGTCCCTGAGCCTGTCCCTGTCCCTGTCCCTGAGCCTGTCCCTGAGCCTGTCCCTGTCCCTGCTGACACAGGTGAGGCTGTCCCTGTCCCTGAGCCTGTCCCTGTCCTTGAGCCTCTGTCCCTGTCCCTGTCCCTGAGCCTGTCCCTGTCCCTGCTGACACAGGTGAGGCTGTCCCTGTCCCTGAGCCTGTCCCTGTCCTTGAGCCTCTGTCCCTGTCCCTGTCCCTGAGCCTGTCCCTGTCC
>VZTT01068885.1:0-10497 GCA_013400855.1 Buphagus erythrorhynchus
CAGATCCTCTCCAATAAGAAGCCTGAACTGCTTGGTAAGGACAGCCACCACCTGGTGACATTGAGTAAAGTCAGTGTGGGAAACATTTCCATGTGCCAGTTCAGTGACAGAGGGTCCAGCTCTACCAGGGCACAATGCCCTGTGTCACATGCCCCCAGGTGCCCACACTGTGGCACCCCTTTGTGAGTGCCTCAGGCTGTGCAGAGCAGGGATCATGTGCTGATTTATGTCCTCAGCATTGCAGCATCAGCCCTGCTCCCCAAGCTGTACTTGTGTCTCTGCATAACAGGGCCACAGTAGGGCTTTACTCCATCTCTGTTTATCCTCCCTGGGTGAGTTCTAACACAAACTGTGTGCAGGTGAGGTGCAGGGGTGGCCAATATACTCTGCCTTACACCTTACCATTCTCCATGATGTGGAAATTCCAACTTACATGGGCCAGATCCTATGAATAATCTTCAGTAGAAAGGTAAGCAATTCTGGGTGCAGGGTAGGCAGGTACCCTGATCTACAAACCATTTATCTGAGCTTTTCATCACATGGGCAATGGTTATTTCCTGTTTCCAGAGCAACCCCTCTGACCTTTTCCCCCTTCTCACTGCCACAGAATTCCCTACCCATGTCCCACATCTGTCCCTTTTGCCACACACCCAGCTACTGCATTCATCCTCAGTCCACTCTGCCCATCCTTCCCAACTACCCCCAGAACATTTCCCATCCTCCCACTCAGTGTGTGTGTCATGTATGAGGACAAACACAAATGTGCCTTATCTAAAAGCCTGTTAAAAGCTGTTTCTGTGGATGGCCTGTGTTCTATGTCTGCCAGTGCTGAGTGCCAGGCTCTCAGTTCATATTACAACTGGAAGGATTTCTCAGTCAGGGGAAGGTCTCTTAATAGAAAACAAAGAGTTTGGGATGCAAACAGAAGGAGAGCCTGTGAAACCTTGCTGAGCCTTTGTTCCATCTTCCCTGCCAGGCTCTGGCTCTGACTCCTGTGTTTGCCTTTCAGAGATGCTCCTTGTCACAGCCAACCCCTATGACTATCCCTTCATCAGCCAAGGGCAGATTTCTGTGGCCAGCATCGATGACCAGGAGGAGCTTGTTGCCACAGATGTGAGTACAGTTAGCAAGGAGGGAGTGTGTCACTTTTCCTCTCATCACTGTTAACACCAGCTGATCTGTCTGGTGTGCAGGCAGCCATTGACACTTTGGGCTTCAGCCCCGATGAGAGAATGGGGATTTACAGGCTGACGGGGGCGATCCTGCACTATGGGAACATGAAGTTCAAGCAGAAACCACGTGAGGAGCAGGCAGAGCCTGATGGCACAGAAGGTAATATCTTCATGGCTGGGAGAGAACTATTTCCAACTGTTTCCATGCCATTTTTCACTAGAAATTGAGGGAGTCTTCCAGGAGAGATGCAGTTGTTTCTTGATAAACACAAAAAGGAGATTTGATTTTCAACTTACCACCTCAAGTAGAGGCATTTTCTGCATCCAGTTTATTCCTGTGACTCTGCTGTAGGACCCTGTGCCTGGGGCACATTACTGTAGTGTTCTCCAGCTTCTGGTTACACATACACACTTGTTCTACCTGGGTGACATTGTGGAAAAGTGGCTTGATGGGAAAAACTCCGTGTTGTCCCATCAATGGTGCACTCATGGGTTTCACCAGATCTCTTGGGGGTGCTGTAGCCACTCTGTCATGAGGACCAGTCCTACAAGGCTGTTCAGAAAAGTAAATGAGAATGTTAGTCAAGATTTGTGGATGGGGTAAAGCCAATCAAATTGCAGGTTTCAGAGTGAACTCTGACTGGTTCCAATGCCCTGTGTGTGTCCAAGCTAAGAAGAGACTATTTCAAGTTATTATTTTGCTTTCCAGAGGCTGACAAAGCAGCATATCTGATGGGCTTGAACTCAGCAGACTTGCTGAAAGCTTTTTGCTATCCCCGGGTGAAAGTGGGAAATGAATATGTCTTGAAGGGCCAAACAGTGGATCAGGTGAGTGCCAAGGAGCAGCAGGGACTGTCCTGTCCCTTAGGAAAAGGAATGGGTACAGGTCACAGCTGAGAATGGTCAGGGCCATTAAGGGCTGGCAGTGCAGTGTATGTGGGCATGGTGAGGGGTGTTTTCTTCTGGGGATGCACTAGCAGTGCCCTGACACAGGTGTGTGACCCTGTCCCTGCAGGTGCAGCAGGCAGTGAGTGCCATTGCCAGGTCTGTCTATGAGAAACTCTTCCTGTGGATGGTTGTGCGCATCAACCAACAGCTGGACACGAAGCTGCCAAGACAGCACTTCATTGGGGTCTTAGACATTGCTGGCTTTGAGATCTTTGAGGTTTGCAGTACTCTCAGACTTCTGCCTGTCTCTAAAAGCTTTTTTCATCTTGTTTGTCTTCTCTGGCCTTTCCTCCTCCTCACCCCTGTGCACCCCTCAAGAACAGGGCAAATGTGTCTGAAGCTACTTCTGCCTTTGTAGATCCATCACCCACTTTGTAAGAGAAGGGACATGGCAGAAGCATAGCCATGAAGCTACTGTCTCTCTCCCCACATAATTTGTATTTAGGGACATCAGGGCCACCCAAACCATGGCCAATGCAGGCTGCAGCACCATGTGCTGCACTGCACAACTTTTCTGTAAGCCTGGACACCCATGGTATATTCTTTACACTGTTACCAAAACTCTTTTGGGACAGTCTGGCTGACCTTGCCGTGACATCTTTGTAAAAAAAATTGATCAGAGGCAGTTTAACACTACTAACACACTTACTCAAATATTAGTTTAACAGCTTTGAGCAGCTGTGCATCAACTTCACCAATGAGAAACTGCAACAGTTCTTCAACCACCACATGTTCGTGCTGGAGCAGGAGGAGTACAAGAAGGAGGGGATTGAATGGGAGTTCATTGACTTTGGCATGGACCTGGCTGCCTGCATTGAGCTCATTGAGAAGGTGAGTTTCTTAATCATCTTGTTCAATCACACAAATTGCATCTGTAAAGGGTTCTTGAGAGTGTTTGCACTGAGTGCCTTCAATACAATCTCTCTGGGAAGCTTTCAGGTCTCTTCACCTCCTCTGTTTCTTTAAATATTAACCTTGTGATTAATTAATTATCCACTGACTGGGAATGTATCCTGTCTTCTAAAAAGACACTGATTTTATCCTTCCTTCCCTTCCTTCCATCCTTCCTTCTGTCCTGTCCCCCTCAGATTTTCTCTTGGTTAAATTGAAAGCCTCATGTCTGGTTGCTTTTTTGTTCCTTCTGAGTAAGAAATCATTACTGTATTCTAAGAAGTTACTGCACAGTTTTTGCCTGGCTTCTTTTGTTTTCCACACACTGTCTGGGTAGTTCAAGACTGTATATTAAAATCTTATGAGTTCTTTTAAGTATCTTTCCAGCTGTTCACAAAAGATCTTGCTTACCTGCTCCTCCCAGGCTAATTCTCTATAAAATATCTCCAGTACTTCAATTTCAGCTTATCTTTCACTCTGTATTATTATAGATTAATTCATCTTATTTGAAAACACCATTTTTCTATTCAGCCCATGGGCATCTTCTCCATCCTGGAAGAGGAGTGCATGTTCCCCAAGGCAACTGACACCTCTTTCAAGAACAAGCTCTATGACCAGCACCTGGGCAAGTGCAGCAGCTTCCAGAAGCCCAAGCCTGGCAAAGGCAAGGCTGAGGCCCACTTCTCCCTGGTGCACTATGCTGGCACAGTGGACTACAACATCACTGGCTGGCTGGAGAAGAACAAGGACCCTCTGAATGAAACTGTCATTGGGCTGTACCAGAAATCATCTGTGAAAATTTTATGCCATCTTTATGCCAATTTTGCTTCCATAGATGAAGGTAAGCTCAGAAGATTATGTTAAGTTTGGGATTTCCTACTGTACCTCTCACCTGACACAGATCAGTGCTGAGTCAGTGCTTGTGTGCTGTGTGTTGCATGCACAATTATAACACTGTCAAAGGGATCTGCAGCAGTTCCTCAGCTGGACTGTCATCTCATTTTCCAGCTGAAGGTGGTGGGAAGAAGAAGGGAACCAAGAAGAAGGGCTCTTCCTTCCAAACTGTCTCTGTACTCTTTCGGGTAAGTGTGTTCTCTGGCAGAGACTGTCACTCCTGTGACAGGCACACTTCCATTTGGAGACAGGAGGGAAGTTCTTCAGCAGTAGCCATTTACTTTGCTGATGCCTTTACAGGATTGTAGAATATTCACTAGAAGAGTAAGGAGAAATTTTTTCTTTTCAGCAGAATCAAATCACTTTGAGAACTGAGATGCAATAGAGATTAGAAATGATCTCTGTTTTGCAGGAAAATCTAAATAAGCTGATGTCTAACTTACGAACAACTCATCCTCACTTTGTGCGTTGCATCATTCCCAATGAAACAAAGACCCCAGGTAATTCATAAAACATGGAATAGAAAGGGGCAGAAAGAGCACTGCTAGCACAATCAATATGTCCCCATGCTGCTTTGTCACAGGCCTGATGGATCACAAGCTTGTTCTGCACCAGCTGAGATGTAATGGTGTTCTGGAAGGCATTCGGATCTGCAGGAAAGGATTTCCTAACAAGATACCCTATGGGGATTTCAAACAAAGGTCAGTAATAACATTCTTGTGTTTGCATTGAGCCCAATTCATTTGAAAGAAGAGTCTTGCTAAACCAGTCCATGATACAGTTGTTAGGAAAAGACTATTTTAATATTTAACATGCATGGAAAGCAAAAGACATATCTAATAACAGGGTCTGTGTGGGCAGTGCCCACCCAGATGCCTTCCTCAATACTGTATGCCAAAACCTATTTTTAATTCATTCCTGTTAATCTGAATATTTGGATATTCTTTGCTTTAATTCTCAAATTGGGCACAAGCATGTTTCAGCAAAAATACAGAGGGTGGTCTGTGCACATCCTATATTTAACTGCTATCTAGTAGAGGTTTGAAGAGCATGATTTAAATAACTCTAGCTAGAATGGTTTTACAAAGAGGAAATTATGTTAAATCCAATACTACTTCTTCATGAAATGCTAGATTTGACTGACAAATAGATCTGCAGTAAAAAAAGGGATTCCAGCAGGAAATCCAAGTTAGTTCCACATGGCCCTCTCATTTTGTATTGGGTTACTATTTCTACATGCTAACATTTCTTCAGCATCAACAGATTCATTTATAGATAAAACCCCACTACCAAAAAATCTTGTCATGGGAACTGCTGCTAATAAGACATTTACAAAGAGTTGCTAAATTCAGGGCAACCCAGGTGGGGTCATCTGCTCATTGTGTTAGAGCAAAGGCAAATGTAGGGTGAGATCTCTAAGAACAAAGCAATCACAGCTCTGTGCAGGGTGTGCTGGAGAGCAGGACACTGAGAAGGGCTGAAATGATGTTTTGGGCACTAACTGAAGGCATTGGCCCAGCCATTGATGTAGGAGGGCAGATTTATGTATTGATGCCGAAAATAGGTATGGAATGATCTCTCAGTGTAGGATTAGGAAGTCCATTGCTGGATACAAAGTGTAATTCTGGGTTACATGGTTCAGTAGGAATGTGAGAAGCTGGATATGGTTCAGAAAAGCAGTTCCCCTACTCTTAAAATCCATCCATTTTTTGAATTTACTGCTAATCCTAATGATCTGGACCCCTAGAGTAGTGATAATGACTGTGACACAGATGAGCAGAGTGTCTCAGGTCCAGAGAACAGGCTGTCCATGCCTTCAGTCTCAGTGAGGGCTGTGACACATCCTTGGAACCTACTGCACTGACCTGCTGCTATGTGCTGCTTTTCTTACTGCTTTGCTATTTGAGGCTGGAGGTGTGAGTCAGACTCAGCCTTCCTCTGTCTCTTCAAATTGACAGCTGTTCTTGTGGCATCCTGTGCACTAAAATGGTACTGATGGGTAAGCTTTTTTCTTTATTTTATCAGATACCACCTTCTGAATGCCAGTGTCATTCCAGAAGGAAAGTTTATTGATAGCAGGAAGGCGTGTGAAAAGTTGCTGTCTTCCATTGAGATAGATCATACTCAGTACAAATTTGGACATACCAAGGTAAATGTTTAATTTTGCCATACAATAAGAAAACATTCATTGCATTGAAATGTAAACCCAGTAATGAGTGATGTCTGTTCTTTGGCTGCAGGTGTTCTTCAAGGCAGGTTTGCTGGGTGTCCTGGAAGAGATGCGAGATGACTGTTTAGGACAGCTGATCACACGGACCCAGGCTTTGTGCAGGGGGTACCTCCGGAGACTTGAGCTGAAAATAATGTTTGACCACAGGTGTGTGTTCTCTGCCAGGTCTGCTTGCTCAATGATGGGCTTTATTCACAGTACTGATGGATCACTTTGGTTTCAGGGAGTCCATTCTCTGCATCCAGTACAACATCCGTGCATTCATGAAAGTCAAGCAGTGGCCCTGGATGAAGCTGTACTTCAAGTTAAAACCCCTCTTAAAAAGTGTGGGAACTGAGAAAGAACTGGCCATGATGAAGGAAGAGTTTGAGAGAACAAAAGAAGAACTGGCTAAATCAGAAGCCACGAGAAACCAACTGGAAGAAAAAATGGTGGCTCTGGTGCAGGAGAAAAAAGACCTACAGCTGCAAGTACAAACTGTATGTAATTTAAATAATTTTTTGCTCTTCAGATTACACCAGTTTTGTCTGAGTGTTCAGGAAAGGGCTGAAAGGAAATTCTGTTATTTCATGTACCAGCCTCTTAATAAGCAGGTGATTTCTGCAAGTGTCAGTGCCAGTGTGTGATAATGAAACACATTTCTGTTCTCTATAAAAAGGAAAATGAAAATTTGGCTGATGCTGAAGAAAGATGCGACCAGCTGATCAAGCTAAAATTCCAGCTGGAAGCAAGAATAAAGGAGGTAATGGAAAAGCTGGAAGATGATGAGGAGATGAATGCTGATCTGGTAGCCAGAAAGAGGAAACTGGAGGATGAATACTCTGAGCTGAAGAAAGATATGGATGACCTTGAGTTAACATTGGTCAAGGCTGAAAAGGAAAAGCATACCACCGAAAACAAGGTGCTGTTTATTTCTGCAGTGTTTAATAACAGCTGCTCTGTTAGGCAATGTATAGGCTGTTAAGGTACAGTAAACTTGAATGCTTACATGCTGCTGTGTAAGGAGATCTATGGGCCTGGTATTGAACCTGGGCACCTCTGTTGTGCAGGAAAACCAACCCACAAGCATGCAAAAATGCATTAAAATTAAAGTTCAGCATTGCTTTGTGACTTCTGAGGGGTTGATATATAACAGAGAGATTGTAGAGTGCGACCATACAATGATCAAAGCCTCTTTGGAAGCCTAACAGCAAGTTAATTATCTGTGTTCATTGCCTATGTGAGGGCCAAAATTATTAGTGACCTTTAAGTATTTTGCCTTACAATAGGTCAAGAATCTGACTGAAGTAGTGACAGGTTTGGATGAGACTGTTGCAAAGTTAGTCAAGGAGAAGAAGGCCCTGCAAGAAGCCCAGCAACAGGCACTGGATGACCTGCAAATAGAGGAGGACAAAGTTAATACCCTCACCAAAGCCAGGATCAAGCTGGAGCAGCAAGTGAACCATGTGAGCATGTTCAACACAAGGAGGAGGAGCAGATTCTTTAGTTGTTCCATCAGTCATGTCTATCTGTGTTTATGTTGCAGGTTGAAGGATCTTTGGAACTCGAAAGAAAAGCATGTGTGGACCTTGAGCGAGCAAAGAGAAAGCTTGAGGGAGACTTGAAACTTGCACAGGAAACCATAGTAGATTTGGAGAATGATAAACAACATTTAGATGAAAAATTCAGGAAGTATGAGAAAAAAACAGTGAGAAAATTTATTGTTTGGCTTTAACTGAACATATTTTCTTTTAATAAAAAGAACATCTCTTTCACAGGAAAGATTTTGATTTTAACCAGATGCAAAATAAAATTGCGGAACAGCGAAATTCAGGTACTCATTTGCAGAAGAAGATCAGAGAACTGCAGGCAAGAGACTTTATGTACCTACTTCATCATTACTGTTTGCTTGTTTTAATCTGTAGTACCATGAATAATGCTTGTCCACAGTTTGGCTCTGTCAGACACAGGGGAAGCTTCCAGCAGCTTCTCACAGCTTCTCACAGCAGCCACCCCTGTATCCCCCCACTACCAAAACCTGGCCATGCAAACCAAATACAACAACAGAAAGCTGTGATCTAAAGCTAGAATGAATTGATCCATAGGTCCTTTCCTGTCAGTAAGTCTTTAGCTACAATGCCAAAACAGTGAAATTCGAAGGAAGTTTGTTTTGCTTACAGTCTCCAAAACAAGGTTCTTGGTGTTCTACTGTGACAAATATGCAGTAACCTAAGCACTGAATGACTTGTTCCCAATTTAATTCCTGATGTGCTAATCCCTCCTGTTCTCCAGGCCCGTGCTGCAGAGCTGGAAGAGGAGACCATGAGTGAGAAAGTGACACGGGCGAAAGCAGAGAAGCGTTGTGCTGAGCTGGCTCGGGAGCTTGAGGAAATCCGTGGGAGCCTTGCAGAGGCTGGAGGAGCCACCACTGCTCAAACAGAGCTCACCAAGAAGCGTGAGGCAGAATTGCAGAAGATGCGCCGTGACCTGGAAGAGGCCACGCTGCAGCACGAGGCCACGGCTGCCGCCCTGCGCAAGAAGCACGCGGACAGCACAGCTGAGCTGGGGGAGCAGATCGACAACCTGCAACGTGTGAAACAGAAGCTGGAGAAGGAGAAGAGTGAGCTGAAGATGGAGATTGATGACTTGGCTGGTCGTACAGAGACTGTTATCAAGTCCAAGGTGTTTCTTTATAACTTATATACTCGAATTACCAGTATTTCTGTCTGATGGGAACTTTGCAAACTCACAGATTCCACTTTCTTACTCTCCTTCAGGCTATTCTGGAAAAAAAGTACCGCACCCTGGAAGATGAGATGAGTGAGATGAAAGCCAAACTTGAGGAGCACCAGAGCAATGTGAATGAGATGGTGATGCAAAAAGCTCAGCTCCAGACAGAGTCTGGTAAGGAAGGCACAAAGATGTGCTGAGAGGATATTTTTTCCTTTCAGTAGCAAACAGATTCTCTCATCTGTACCATTTCCTGACCAGTTTGTTGTAAGGGCATTGAGCATGGTGCTCAAGGGGAATCTTAGAACGAAACTGAAAATTTGAGAAAAATGTAAAATGGCTCAGGAAAAATCTGGAAAAGACAATATTGGAGGGCTACAAGACGCACTGAGAGTTTTGGAGATGATGGCATAAGCTATAGGCACTACTCCAAGAAAGGGGAGAGGTGTACTTCAGCCCCCAGAACAGAGGGTGATATGGAATAAATGTTTTCCAGTTACTGTAAATCTTATGAAATGAAACTTTCGGCTTTATCTCTTGCATTACAAGGCAAATTATGGGAAACTGCTACAGCATTTTGTGTCAGTTCAGCCAGTGCAACAGCATAAAATCCTACTGCTTCAAAATGAAAATTGGGCTTTAAAAGAAACAATTAAGCAAATTTTTGAAAGCATTATTCTTCAGGAAAAAAATAGCATCTAGTGGATGAGAACTGTAATAAGGGATACAATTAGAATTAAGGAATCAGGCGAATTTAGATAAAGAAAGAACAACAACAAAAGCATTTTGAAGGATTAAAATACATTGTTCAATGGTAGATGTATTTACATAATGGGAGCAATTGATAGGTAACCAATGCTGTGTGATTCCACTTACATTATTATTATTATTATTATTATTATTATTATTATTATTATATGAGAACATCCATTCGGAGATTGAAGTGAGCAACTTCAGCGGNTATGAGTGTTTTCAGGATGCTTAATCTGGACAGTATTGAGAACTTGCCCTCACTTGTCACAGGTGAACTAAGCCGTCAACTCAAAGAGAAAGAAACTGTAAGGTTGCAGCTGTCCAGAAGCCAGCAGGCACTTACACAGCAGATGGAAGAACTCAAGAGGCAGCTGGAGGAAGAGATCAAGGTAGTGTGAACTACTGAGCACCTGATAAGGCTTCAAAATGTATCAGGGTCTCAGTTCACTTGAAAAACACTTTTGGGAGTTTTTAACTATTGCCTATAGTCTACAGTAAAATTATTCCAGGGAAGGATGTGTACAGTAAACACTGTGTGCAGTGAGTTCTTTGCAAAGGATGACTCTGGCATGCTGAAAGTTGATTTAACTTGGTGAATTCTTTCATGTTTTTAAATTTTAAAACCATGGTCTATGTGACTTCTTTAGCTTCTGTAGCCACAGGGAAGACAAGTTACAGCATATGCCAAGATGAAAGCATCACTTTTGGTCTTTTCTAGTGGTAGAGTTGGTGACAGGTAAAGGCAGCTTCCTGAACACTTACAAACCTCAGCCCTTTCTTCTGCACACTCTGCAGTGATGATATTTCAGATGAGCAAGGTCATGAGGTCTCCTGCTGGTCACAGCTAACAGAAATACATGATGCTGTGGGTAATTTTTAGGCCAAGAACGCCCTGGCCCA
>VZTT01068892.1:0-21448 GCA_013400855.1 Buphagus erythrorhynchus
TTTCTTGTAGGCTTCCTTCAGGTTGCTCTAAGGTCCTCCCAGAGCATTTTCTTCTCTGGCTGAGCAATCCCAAAATGCTGCAGCTGAGCTGTGTGCAGAGCAAAGGTACAATGGAGACATTCCAGCAGCAGCGGTGTGGTGTCCTTGCATGTGGCACCATGTTCTTTATCCTTCTCTGCTCCCTGGGCTGAAATAGCAGACCCTGACTACCTTCAATGTCACCGAGGTGGAAACAGGGCTGACTTTGTATCTCTCACCTGCAAACAATTTTCAGCTGTTAGGACTGTAACTGTTTCAACTGTTACAGTTTAACCAATGCAGTTTTCAACAGTTACGTCCTGCCACAAAAACGTTCTCCTGCTGCAGCCCCTTCAGCCACCTGATCTCTGAGCCAGAAGCATTTCCAGTCTCTCTGCCCCCTGGGATACAATGCAGACCAGCTCTGCTTCTATCTTGTAATCTTTGGTGGTTTAAAAGACTCCTACCATGTGTGCCTCGTGACAGCGTCAGCTTTTGCTGGCTGGAAATGTGTTTTTTCCCCTTTTCAATTTTTCCTGTAGCCATTTTTATAGATTTGTACCTTATGTACAATGGTGAAGTGATGGTGTCCTCTCCTATAATGTGTGTTTGTGAAAGGATAGGGGGTTGCACCTATCCCTGCTCTAAGCCTCTAAACTGAATCTCTCTGTCACACACACACTGAGCACAGTGTCCTTAAACAGCCTTGACTGTCAGCAATAGATTAGTTCTCTTTCACTTCACCTGCCCTTGGGAAAACTGCTTTCTGCAAAGCCATCCACAGGCACGCACAGAGACAGCTCGGTACTCCCACAAAAAAAAAAAAAAAAGGCAAAACGCTGTCACTGCAGTGCTTTCTCTTCTTTCTTTCAACTTCTCCTCACACACGTGGCACTGCAGGTGATGTAGCATTCTCCTCCAACTCACTGCTACCTTCTTCATCTTATCCGTGACATTCAAATAGACAGCACTCACAGATCTTAAAGCATCCTTCTGAGAGCAGGTATTGGCTTTTTCCTCTGGTACTGGCTTGTTCCTCCTGCAAGTGCAAGCTACCGGGGCTTGTTAGAGCCCATAATGTTTCTGGGCGTAACCCATCAGCTTCCAATTGCTGCAAGCTGCCCCATTCATCAATCAGAGGCAGGAACCCTCCTTCAGGAGGATGGTTGGACCGCGTCTGAATTTTGTGAATCGGAAGGCGCCCCATTCATGGGTTGGGGCTGCTTGGATGAGCACTGGATCTCTGCAGTTATGGGATCCACCAGCACGAGCAGTGCCTGGATGTGCCTGAGCCAAGGAGAGGGGTTCCCAGCCCTGTCGCGTGACAGGGACACTGGCTGGTCCACGTGCGGCGGCGGGGAGGAGGGAGGGCGGTCACCGAACGCAGCCTGCGCCAGCCCATGCAGTGCCCGCAGGCGCTTCCTTTGCCTCCCTGCTCTGCCAGGGAGAAGGAAGTGCACTGAATCAATTATAGCTGAAATATTCACGGAGACTTGATGATCCTTTCATCCCTGTAGGAAAATCTGAAAATCAGTGCAATTTTATTAAAAGCTAGTATGAAACAAATGCAAGAGGCATCAGCTACTTTATTGCAAAATATAGTAAGAAAAATGGAGGATGAAGTCTGTCTGGATAGAGATTTCCCTGAAACCACATCAGGGAGCTTGTTTATATTCTAGTGATGTAGCTAAGCCAGACAAGTCTGCGGCATGGCATCTATTTTTAGACTCCAGGTTGCCATTTATAGCTTATGAAAATATTCATCAGCATCTGGATAACCGGCTATCAATTTTTATAAATGCACAGGAGAAATCAGATATTTCACTTCTCTTTGCTTTGCCCTTTTATGCCCTGCCTTATGTAGTTCTTTGGGAGTCCTTTGTAATTTGTTTTTAAGGGCTTTACCATGACACCATACATTTGCCTGCTGTCGCATACAGCATTCTGAATTTTCTGCTAGGATGATCAGTGTACAGAGGAGAAAACCTTTTGCTAGCTACTGTGTCTCCACATGTAAAGAAGCTGCCTGTGAGGTTATGGTGCACCTTATGCAGTCAGTGATGGAAGCAGCACATTCTGAAAACACCTTTATAATAAAAGGAGGTAATTTTAAAAGGCAAATACAAAGAGGAAATCAAATGGTTTGAGGACATCTTTTGACCTTATTTTTCACCTACGGCATAGCATAACTAAAAACTCATAGCTCAGTTTATTCTTCTGAAAATCTTGTTATTGGCTACTGCCAATATATAAGGTACTGAACTAAATTAAAAGAGTTTCTATTATAAGAGAAAGAAGGATATTGTAGCAGCCAGGTCCTTGCTTTGGTTCACTGTTCTGGTTTAAGTCTTACAACCAGATGGTACCCTCTGATTTATATCAGTGAAGTTTTTAACTAGTCTGATCAATAAACTATCTAGCAGCCAATTGCATGGTTTTCTCTCTTGATCCAGTCCATCATACATTTCCAGTGCTACTGGCCTGTGATGGATAGCACTGGTCGAAACAGTGATTTAATTTATGTCTATAACTTACTTCCTCTATTGCCTTCCTGAACTGAAAGGAAAAAGAAGTGCAAATATACTTAGAAGGGGTGCTGCAATAGCTCCCACTCAGCGATATGAAACACAAGGAAATTCAGTTAGGCAAGAGTTCCCTTCAAAGAAACTATTAATCTGGCAGAAAGATGCAGATAGAAACAATCTGTCAGTGTGTGTTCCCCCCTCCCTAAAGCTTTCGGCTGTCATGGTCTGCAGAGGCATTAATCTTTAATCAATTGAATGCCTTCTGCACTGAGGCATCCAGGGAAAGGACAGGTCATAACAAGCATTTGCCTAGAATAACTAAGCAGTTGTGCAAGAGCTGTGCCATCAGACCTTGCTGGATAGCAGCAGGGAATAGATGGAGAGCTAAAAATAGCCCTTTCTTGCAGTGTTTTTCCAGGCTATTTTTGATTCTTCATTTTGATAAGGTCGACTGGCTATTTGCTAAAAATAACCAATCCTGGCAAACTGAGGACAAAAAGTAGAGTATTTATAACCCCCTCAGACTCTTTAGTACATTTGTTGGCTGTAGATGATCTAGGATCTTGTCATCAGTCAGTTGCCAGTGTTTTATGTAAGTCAGTAATAAATAAAACATTAATTGGAATGGAAAATGAATCTATCTTGCCACTCTGAATTTCTCAGATGGAACACATATATTTTTGTATATAATCCTTGTAGGTTACCTTGCCCTATTCTTCGTGATGTGGTCTGAATTGCTTCAGAAATCACCAAAACAACCTCTCGTTAGGTCAGCCAATCTTTAAAAAAATAGCTGCATATCTAATTAAAAGTGCAAAAGCAGTTTTGTATGCCTGATACTTCAGATGCAAAAATTTTCAGGGATGTGATTTATGTAGCCTCCTCCATGAGAGGGTTTTTTATCATTGAGCCTCTGTGTGCCACTATCTGTCTGATGAAACGAAACCACCACTCTGCCAAGCAGGATGAGAGCAACGAGGGATTCTGTAACCAAGTAACTGGAGGAGGACTGCAGAGAAGTTGTCGATATAAATGATAATTTGACCCCAAGGCATGTTTCAAGAAACTGTTTCATTATGGGGATGGAGGAAACACACAGCAGTCAGCCCAACTGTGTGACCTGTTGGATGTTCCAAGGGAGAAAGAGAATGATTAAGGTATTAACATTAATACATTTGTTATTTGAGTACACTTGAGCAACTGCCCCTCTTCAGCTAAGGTGGAAAACTCTTAAGTTATCAGTGAATATTTTCTCTTACAGATATTTTGCTTAGAACCTATTAAATTTCTGTAAGGGAAAACTCATCTTCACAGATTCTTTCTTTAAGTATGCATGAGTCTTCATTAATACTTACCTAGAATGGGCCCCACTTATATTGTCTGCTTAACTGCAATGTAACACAGGTTAATAATTTGGAGATTCACAGATTTTTCCTTCCCACAAACATGAATATGTCAAGTATATGCCTGAAATGTATGTTATGGAAGCTTCTGTGACTGAGAGCTGTTCTGCACAGGAAATTGCCACCTCTACTCTAAAAGCACTGAACATTTCTCCAGAGAAGACAGACAGAATGGAGCAGGGGGAAAAGGAGGGGGACAGACAGGGAGGGGGACAGAGAAAGTGACTAGAACATGGCAAGGACCAAGAAACCATCCAGGATCCTTTCTGTGCTCAAATGAATGATAACTGGAACACAAAAATTGTATGCAAAGTAGATTTTATCATCTTGTATGACTGCAGTGAGTACAAGCAATGAAACTGCAGTGTTATACTAATTTTGATGGCATTTGTTATCTTAGATGAAATGCAGCAGTTTTAAAAGCATAGATCTGACTGGCTTCATTTGAGGTGCTGCTGTGTTTGCCTATTGCTTGACAAACAGGTCAAAAGAAATGTAAGGGCAGGGACAGCATGGGAGAGCCCTTAATTTTTATATTTTTTGCCTGTAGAGATATGCCACACAGAAAATGAAAAGGCCATTAATGAGAACTACGAGACACATCAAGCAGAGAAAACATCTAACATGAAGGTAGCAGAAGGAACAAACAATTTGTATAGGCAGAACCTGTGCTTTTCCTCTCAGGGGTATTCTTAGAGCAAATAGGAATTGATTTAGCTTCTATATGCATATGCACAGGACTTTCTACATGTTTATCATTTCTTGTAAACCAGTTAAGGCCATTTACAAAATTTGTGGTGTTTGTACAGTCAAAAAAACCCATTGTTTTTTCCAATAGCAAACTCATGACCACGTTTCTCTCTTGCCTTATTTCCAGTTAAATTTTTATTTTCTGTGACTAAGCTAATACTAATATTCCTCAGTGGAGAAGCCCTCAGTCAGGTGTTAAACTTGAAAAAAAACATAGAAAATACTCCATGCAACAAAGTGTGCGTGCGTGTGTGTGTGTGTTCTGTCGAGTTACAGCAAGCTCAGATGTGACTGTGGGCCATACCATATTAGCTGTGAGGAATCTGAAAGCAAATTACACCCTCTTTCCTGCAGAGGTGTGCTTTACTAGCTGAATCCACACACAGAAAGTACAATAAACCTGATTTCTGAGCAGTAAATATATATGGGTGAAAAATATTATATTAATTTTTACTATTTTACATTCATATACACCAACTGTAAGAGTGAGTAGAAAAATAAAAGAAAATTAGAAGTAATTAGTTGGTTGAATTTGTTCTAGGGATCCCCTAAAATATCACTTTAACTAATGTCTTACCTGGTTCTTGATTTCAAAGACCTTGTTCCCTAAAATTTTACTGCTCAGATCCTCCTTGGGGTACATAAATAAGGGGGAAAATCAGGAAGTCCATTTGTAATTTGGCTGTACATCTCACTTCCCATTCCATTAAGGAGACCTGTCTTCTGCTATAGCTTTCTTTGTGGACTTTAAAATATTGTCCATGGACAAATGCCAAACTAGTAAGCAAATACTATGTTTATTACTATTCCTTGTACTGATCTTACCAATCACCTCACCAATCTTGCCTCATCACTGGCCTCTGAGGGATGAATCAGTTACTGCTCTCAGCAGCCACAAGCAGCACCATTTTCTCTTCAGCCACTGCTCAGACTTTCCTTCTCACTGTCCAAGCAGTTATGTACCATCATCACACAGCAAATTGTGGTTGCTTTAATTATATGTTGCCTTCACTTTGGTAACTCAAGTTTATGATGTAGACGTGCTTTTGTCACTCATGCCCATCCACCAAAATATATGAGGAGGGGAAAGGCATACTTCTATTCAGGTTTCATGGGAAATTCCTTCAATTCTCAGAAAAACCAGCTCCAATTCCTTTAGGATACCTACATTCTATAGTACCAGAAGAGCTTTGTATCTGTGAAAGAAGCTTTCCAGCTGAAATACTCTACCACCAGCAGACAGAAAACAGTGTCTTAAAATGGGAAAGAGAAGGAGACAGAAGAATACCATTTAGTCAAATAAATTACCCTGCAAATTGAGAAACACAGAAAAAAAATTGCATTATCATGATAATGGTGGAAGGTGCCTCCTTGGATGCCTGTGGTACATGACAGAAGCAGCTGTACCTGCAGGTACACCTAGCACAGTGGCAGAAGCATTCTCTGCGCTCTTTTTGCCAATATACATCATTGTTAACCCCAAGGGATGGACTTCCAGGAATATAAAAAATGCAAAAAGAACATCTACTTTCTATTGCCTCTCCATTTGCTGCTGTTTTTTGGAATTCTGCCAAGAGGCCAATGGATGCAGTTTATTTATATGAAAATAAAAAAGAATAGGAACAAAACCAGGCACTTCACCAGCCTAGCACAGTGGATACTGTCTGATCTGAGGTCAGACTGGAAACCAACTCAAAACAAAAAGATCTATAGAACTCAGTCTAGATGACCATGATCCTAAGAGCCTCAGTCATGAAGATGAACCTAATGCACATGCTTATTTACCCTTAACTGGGGCTAAGTTAGGGCTGACACTAGATTCTATTTCCCAAAAACATCTCTTTGAGACAGCTGGCCCCAAAATAGTTACACTTGATCATCATTTAAGAAAATGGAAACTTCACATAACTTAACAATCTGAAGTCTCTTTTTGGAAAAGTGTGAAGAAGAATAAAAAATTACACCGCAGGACCTTATTAAGAGTGTTAAGAGCATATTCATTAGAAATTAAATATAAAATACAATGATGCTGCAGAACAGAAAGCAGCACACAAACAAGACACCCCCTCCCCTTCCCCACCCTCACCCCAACCCAAGGAAACACACCTATATAGTACAAATNTTTTTGCTATACAGAAAATATATTATTTGCTGGAAGTCACTGCTGAGTTGTTAGGGGCCCAGGGTCAGTCAGTGCTCAGGAATGCCCCTGAAGGCACACTGACCCCTATTGCTTCCCCACCAGTTTGCTGAACACATCATAGATCTCTGGCTTTTCCTGAGCAAACTGCTCGGCCGTATTTTTCTGTAGCCAGTCAGATGAACGCATCTGTTGCTGCAAGAGGCCAATGAGGTCACCAAGGCTGGAGCTACTGGCACAGGTAGGGTCCTGGTGGCGGGATACAAAAATGACTTCATCTGTGCTATCTGCTTTGCCATCCTGATCTGATTGACAAGGCTGCTCCTTCTCCTCAGCCAGTATCTCCTGCTCACGCTCTTCCAAAACCTTGCGTATCCGTTGCATACCTGCAGTGGTATAAGGAGAAACAGTAGTGGATTCGTTTAAGCCACAAGCATCTCCAAAACCATCAGATCCAGAAAAGGATAATAGAGAAAGAGAGAAAAAACAGAGAAGACAAGAGGATAATAATAAGCTAAGTTTAGGATTAAGAAGAGAAGGGAACAGTGCTGCAGAAATTGTGGCGGGGGGAAAAGGAACAATACTCACCTAACTGCAGCCGGTGGGTCTTGTCAGCAAAGATGATGCGGAACCATCCAGGTTCACTGCACTCAAAGGCTTTCCCACAGGACAGGAGGACCTTGTTATCCAGAAAACGCTTCCAGAGCAGCAACTCCTCCTCAAATGTGCCTGTCTTAAGGTACTAGGAGAGTCATCAGAAAGGCCAGAGGTTAGTACCATACAGACTACATCACTGAGATCCTCATGAATTTGTGATTCCCATGAGGTCTGCAAAGGCCAAGGGAGACACCTTTTACCTCTGAAGTATAGCAGTTGTGATACAAAGGAAGAAATGGGGAGGGAAGTGGCTTGAGAGTAGTAAGATTCCTGCAAGGACGGAAGTTAACAGATTGACGAAAGGAATACACTGAAATACCTGGCAGTCCTTCCCTCTCCTCATCAGATGATAGATTTGTTAAAACAAAATGACTGTCATAATATTAACCCTTCCTCTAGATGCAGTTGCACTACATGCCTGCCCTCAGCCCAGGAGAAGCCTCGCTTCCTAAGACTACCAACCTTTCGGAAATCAATCCATACAAAGAAGCCTGCGTTGCGGTTGAGAAAAGGAACCCCAAGTGTCTTCAGCTCATCTGTCACATATGTATGGGCAGCTTTTAGGCGGGCATGGTTGGTCCTCAGGTACACCTGGTTGATCCAGTCTGACCAGAAGAAGAAGATAAAGAAAAGAATTATGAACTGAGGAACTATTCATATCTGTTCAAGCTTCCAAAACACTCAGTGTCTTTTTCTGCTTCACACTTCACCTCCTTCTTTTGTTTTCTTTCTCCTTAAATAACAAAAAGACAGCCAAGAAGTATTTTGCAGTTTCATGTCTGTGCAGAAGAGTATCTCCTTGACCTTCCTGAGGAAGTTTCCCTACATTTATAGTTCTTAATCATTGTGGACTCTTAGCATTCTACCCTGGGCAGAGTTAGAAGGCTATATCATTTCCCTTGTCCCACAAGCCTGTATTCTTTGTTTCTGCTCATCTGGTTCTAGATAACACTGGCAATTTCTGTACAAATAGCTACCACTCTTCTTCCAAGCTGCTCCTCTAACTCTGCTGATCAGGAGCTCTGCAGAAATGGTCCTTTTCTGCAGAGCTGTCAGCCTTGTGTTGCATGGGCAGCTTCAGGGTAATGGAAGACTGTCAATTAAGGTGTACAAAGAGGAGAGCACTAGGGAACGTAAGGGGAGGGGAGATCTTCCAGATATCAAGACACACAGAATGGCAGAGGATTGTAAATGGAGCTACTGACTCACCTCTGTCTCTAAGCAGCTGTGCAACCTTGTGCTGGACAGGTCCACAAACTCCATGGAAATAACACAAAGAAGCCACTGCATTAGCAACATCTTGGTTCTCTGTATATAAAGTACCAAAACGAATCCCAGAAACACCAAAATCCTGCAGAAGACACAGAGAGACTACTTTATTACACTGAACAACTGGGATCCTATTACTACTAACTAGATCTTTCCAGCATGAGGAACTTGAGGAGCCCAGACCAAAACCTACCAGCCACAAAGGCACAGCACAGTAACTACCAGCACTCACCTTGGTTATGCCCCACATCACGTGAGTCCGCTGTGGATCAGGCAATCTGTATGTAGAAGGATGCAGATGAGCAGTTAGTGTCATAGGTGCTGAAGCTTTTGGATCACCAGTGCAGCATTGCAGAAATAGAGAGGCAGCATTACACAGTGATAGACAGTGCACCACCAAACAGCAGTCAAGCAGGGAAAATTCAAATGTGACCTAACTTTAGAAGCCAGGAGCCCCTTGGAAGTAGTTTCAGAGCAGAATTTTTAAATATTTCAAAGACACAGATGCTTACAAGTGCTAAATTTTACATGCAGATTTCCTGAATATATGAAGCTCATACATTTAATGCTAGAAATCAGGCTTCTGCCAATGTATTTGTCAAGAATCAAAAGTGACGTTCTTTTACATCTAAGCCCAGCAACACTGAGCTAACACTTAACTGAGTATATTTTATTTCCTTGCAACTGAGCACAAAAAGATAGCTAGCACCACTGGTGAAGACTAGAAATTTAAAAAAGAAATAAAAACTCAACACCACAACATATTTTAAAAAATACTTTAAATGTGTTTCATCTCATTAAAACAATACCTAATAAAAGCCATTATCCAGTCTGTAATACTACTGTGATCTGGGACTACTCTATGGAAAATTAGGAAGTGAACAGTAACAGAAAGTCTTTATAGGCATCAACAGAAACATGGGAAAAAGATGTTTAGGCAGGAAGAGAAGCATCACCTTCAACAAATGAAAAATCTGTTTTCAGTTTTGGGGACTGTCATAACCAAATACTGATGCACACATTGAGAAGTATACCATAATAAAAAGCTAACTACCATTTTTTACTTGCTAGATTGTATTTGACAAAATACATTTACCATTCAGAAATTACAAAAAAAAAAAAAAAAAAAAAAAATTTCAATAAAAAAAAAAAAAAAAAAAAAAAAAAAAAAAAAAAAAAAAAAAAAAAATCAATCAATCAATGTAAGGTGGATTCAGAATTTGCTAGCTCATGACTTAACTTCCAGTCACAAGTTCTCAGCAAGGCCTCATGTTGAACTGTCACTGGAAGATGGCCAGGGAAGTAGGAGCTGCTTTTACCTGTCCATGCCTAGGACACTGTGAAACGTGGCTGATTCATCAAAAACTGACAGCATGTAGATCTCATCTACTATCACATGCAATTCATGTCTGCAAAAGGACAAAATGGATATTACAAAAGAAGGCTGCTTCTGGTTTAACAGAGATAAATTCAGGCCTGCAAATACTTGCTTTATACAAAGAAGAGGGGATGCCAAATTTTGTGGAAATAAAGCAATTTTTCTCAACCTAGATCTATTTTGTGTACATTGAAATGATTAGAGGTATATCCACTTAACTGTCACCCACTGTAACCATGTAACAAGACAAAGATCCTATCATTGCCAATGTGAAAATTAATACCTATATGTTCTACCCATCCACTCAGAATCTCATAGAATCTGAATCTCAGAGAGTACTATGAACCATGATGAAACTGGGAACCCATATTCATACACTTCTTTGTCTTTATAGATACAGAGAAACTAACAGGAAAAGAACTCAGCTTCCTACCAGGGAAACACAGTGCCATAGTGTTTCCTTGAATTACTGAAAAATAAAACTTGCATTCCTTGATGCAAGTTGTTTTGCCACCCCAGATGACTGCATAATCCCAGCACTCCCCTCTCCTTTCTCAAGTCCACCAATGTGTGCAAAGAACAGACTATTTGCCTGACTTGAAAGATATTCACTGATAAATTCAGGGACAGCAAGTAGTCCACCAGATTCTGAAAGCTGTATCTGACTCAGGATATCTCAGCATTCCAAAGTGACATACCTTTTAGCAAATTCCAGGTAATCCCGTAGCTCTGACAAGGAGTAAATGTCCCCAAGGGGATTTTGGGGATTCAGAAGAATTAAGGCCCTTACAGTGACACCCTGCAGAATACAAACACCATAGTATTAAGAGAGTGCCTATCATGGGATAAATTTTCAGCTCCTCTACTTGAGCAGTCCCTCACTTAAATGTGTCAGAGGATTCCCCTCAAGCTTCCACCATGACTTTTCATCTCAAAGGTTAGATTTGCATGAGAAAACTGTCAGCCTCAAATTAAGATTTTTTTTTTTTTACAATTATATAATTTGCAAAGTGAAATGAACAAAATATTATAGAATTAATCTATTATTTTGAAAAGAGGGAATTGCCACCAGCAAGTAACTGGTTGCCATCTGGTTAAGCAATTAATGAGAAAGATGGTCTCACATGCTCTCAGTATGGAAGTACCTTTTCTGAGCTGCATTAGTAATTGGGAAGTAATAAATTACTGAAGACTGCCACGAATTTGAAAATGCGTTGATCTTTAGGCCACTTCTGGGATGTGACATTTCCAATGTATTGTAAACTTAGGCAGTAATGTGAAGCTCAGCTAAACTCACCTCTGCCCGGGCATCCTGCAAGCCTTTTTCCAGTTTTTCCACTGTAAGCTGAAAAGGCCGAGTGTTTGTTCCAGTAATCTGAAAGAAATAAAAAAGATCGAAAAGGCAAACTTGTTTAAATAGAGACTGCCTTGAGCCAATCCACTGAGAAATGTTCCCCGAAAGAAAATAAACCCCCAACAATAATGACCTAGCAACCATCTTCTTATCCTTTTGTACTACAGAGAGAATAAATAAATCAATAAGTAAAACCAAAGGAAAGACCATCATAGACTTTTCTTGCTAAAAAACAGGATTTTCTTGCTATCCTTGAATAACTAAAGCAATGCAGGATCTCCATCTGCTATTCCACCCTGGAACCACCTTCAGTAGAACACGACATAACTTCTCTCTTCAAGGTTCAAAATGGTAATTTTTTTCCTTTCAAGGACTTTTATTGGGAGTAAGATACAAGAAAAGGACAAAACTGGAATCCAGATTCATGGTCTCAAGCGACTTTCTTGTAAACTATATGCCCATTTTCCCAGCAATAAACTGTGTAAATGTCCACTGGCTGTGGTGCACCCTTGTTCTGAGAACTGCTTGCAGAGGTTCCCAAAGCTCAGCTTTCCAGTTTAACTACAGAGGTTATTGTTCCCTTCTCTCAGATCTTACCTTACTGTCTAAATAGACATACACCAGCTTGACATTACCATAGAGGAAGACACCCTGGGTAATACCACCATAAAAGGGAGTAGCAATCAGAACAGCTTCTGGAACCAAAAAAAAACAAAGTTGGTTATCAACAGGTCACAGTCTTCTCTCCTAATGTGCTTTAGCTAAACATGAAAGCATTTTTACAGTGGTGTCCCCTGGAAACACTGTAATTCTACTGCCTCTTTCTTCCCTTTATTTTTACATTAATTCTTTAATCTTCTGCAAGAGCCCAGGTAACCATGAGTATAGTCCATGTCTAGTCTGGCAAACTAAGACAGGGCACCACAAAAACAGTGAAGGCAGACAGGGCAGGCATCAAGTGTGAGTGCATGACATCTGCAGACCCTGGAAATGAAGAATTTCACAGCACTACTTCGCAGGAAACAAGAACTTCACAGCAGGCCAATGCCAATTCCACTACTTCACTTCTGTGTAACAGTATTTAAACAAAATAACATTATTTCCTAGCAGAAAAAAAAAACAAACCAAAACAAAACTATGTTCCAACAATGTACTTACCCCCTGGATCACAAAGGACTGTAGCTAATGCAGAAAATAAAGAGCCACAACCATTTAAAACAATCACCTACAGAAGAAAGAGAGAATCTAGTGATAAATCCATACATAGAAAGTCAAGACTTTAAAATAATAATTCCTGACAATATCACTGAAATAATTTTTCTCTCTAATTCTCCATTAGAATTTTCCTGCTGAAATCCCACTTCTACCAGAATAACTTCAATCCTGTTCTTTCACAGACACTTTGTTTTGGTGTCATTTTTGATTCTAATAAGCAATTTAGAAAAAGAATAGGCTTAAAGCAGGGAAAAAGTTGGGGAGCAGTTCTGAAATGCTAACAAAGCAAAATACTTTTCAACAATTAATATGCGTCATCATATATTCAATGAAACAGCAGTTTTGACTTCCTGCCAAATTTGTGCAAAAGTGGAAACTACTGTCTCATACAGAAGCAGGTTTGACTCCTGCTTCTACAGGACAAATGCTCACAGGTTCCCATGAGTTTTATTCCAAGTATCAGGAAGAATCTGGTGCCTCGAAGAGGCAGTGATCAGCAAACTGACCAGTGGTAACCTCAGTTCACATAAAGTATGGGGTTCTGTTGAATTACTGCAGACAGAAAAGCAATGGCTGCACCAGCTCCTGCTGCCTTCAGCACTCAGCAGAGACAGGAGTCCCTGACCTCCACAGGCCCCTGCATCCAGGCTGTATCTCTCACAAGTCAGCAAGTCCTGCAGACTCAGGTCCTGATGTCTTTTTAAAATTTACCATAAATTTTACAGGCTAGAACTAACTCTTGGTTCAATTACAAATCTTTATCTTGAGATATAACAGAGGAATGCGATGACATAGAACTGAAACAGTGGGCACTCTTTGTCAAGGCTGAGGGATACAAGCATAGTAGGTCCCTGAGCTACATAGGGAGATCAAAATATACAGCCCCACTGAGAGTACCAGTAGGAGGAGTTGGCACACAGAAGTGAAACATGAGGCAAATATACAGTAGACCTGAAGTGTTTTGGCAGAAGTGTGCATCCAAAACTACTGAAATGAAGAATCAATCTCATTTACATGATAACAGCTTGCATTTGGTTAAAAAGCTAGAATTTGAAACTGTTTCCCAACAAATGGCAATACATTAGAACACCAATGGATACTGGGTTACCTACATTCTCTGCTTTAAGAGGTGCAGGGGCCTTGCAGTAATAGGTCAAAAATCGAGCCACTTCTTCCCGTAAACTGAAAAATACATAAAAGCAAATACTGATTCAAATATTCTCCAAGAGACTGGGCTTCCAAATCAGGTTCACATCTTGGGAAAGTCAAGTGAGGGACAATAAAGTCTGATGAAAATAGCTAGAAAACAGGATAGCTCTGGCCCACGGAACAGATGATTTTTACACCCAGCAGAGGTGACGCAGATGATGTCTATAATGGTGAATGCATTTCTAATGAGCTTTAATCTGGCACAGAAGAGAAGGATTAACAACCCCAAGTGTTCACTATGTTTCAAAGAGTTGTTAGGAGTTACCCAATTTGTTAATGCATACAAGTGTTCTTAAAACTCTGCTTCAGAATATTTGCATCTTCTCTCACATAAAAGGATTTTTAACTGGATGGTAGGACAGCTAATGCAAAGTTTTGCAAAGAAAAAGTGATCTAGAAAAGTTTTAACTAGAGAATGTAGCAGAAGAGGTTTGTATTCATCCATTCTGTTTATTAAACAAGTAGTCAAAATGAGAAGTGTTACAGAAAGACTTACAATAGATGTCCTTTCCAGTCAGGATACTGAAGCAGTGAAGGCTCCATCAGATTCATATCAGCCTGTGTCAGCTGGGAGAAATCAGAAGAATCATTAAAAGGGCAGTTACTGATAAGGGAAATATGGAGATAGACAGGATCCATGTACAGGCACACACCTGCACAGACACTTGTGCAACTTCAACAGTTGTAAAACTGGATTGGGAAAGTTACTGACCATCAAAATTAATGCAGCTCGGAGAAGCAAGGACCAGCAAACTGATCTGTGATACCTTCAGGCTGTATGAACTGCAGGCTTCTGTTAATTTATAGCAGCCAAAACTCTACAAAAAGGATGCAAACAGGCAACACATGATGCCCATAACCAAGGCGCCTGCAAAAGGCTTTCTCAGCAAATGAAGCAAACCCGAGTTCTGCCCAAGCTCTGAGGACAACAGCTTTTAGCTGGAAAAATAAGTCCCAGCTGTGAAAGCTCAGGTCTAGACTGTCAAAAAGAGTTAGAAAGGAATTTGAATCAGAGTCAGATATGTATTTTCTTTAATAAACTTTCAATATATTAATTTTTAAATTAATTACAGCTCTCATTTATGTCTCAGTGCAAAGTTACAGCAGCTTCTTCAGATATATACTTCTGATCAGTTTGCTAAGTGTTAAAGTGTAACAGGAGCTTTCAAAAGACAGGAGAAAAATGAAATTGTCTCCTTAATAATTATTCCCTGGGGCAGGCACTTTGTTCCTTATGAGAAGTTAATTCTGATCTCAAAGACAGATTGACCTGAACTGTGGAGGTCCTTTTCAATATTTATAATTAGATAAAGTGTGCACACTGCTTTTGCCTAAATATTTTCAAGGTTGTAAGTATCAGAGTTTCACATAATCCAGTTCTGTGAAGTTCCAAGGGAAAGCACAGCATTGATACAGGCAGAGAGAACATTTTAGATAAACGAAAAGGTAATAGACAAGTATTATGTACAATGTCCCTTCCAAATATTTAATGGCAACCAAATCTATGAGTTAATACTAAAAAAAGTAAAGGTGGGGGTGACACAAGCAGGTGATAGTGCAAGGGAAGAGGGAAATTCCACATGCACTGTGAAAGTTTTGCACATGATAACAAAGTCATAACATTTTCTATAGGTGTTTTAATAACTGGTGCCAAACTCTGGAGTTTAAAGACAATGTCCCTATCCCACGAAGAATTACAACTTGATATTACAGGATAAAAGTTCCTTTATTCAGCTGTAAATGTTCTTGGAGTCTATGTAGTTCCAAGAACTGTGCCTCCTTACATCTCTCTCCTAAATTTATCTAGAGAATGAAACACCAAACATACCAGCAGACTAGGCCAAAAATAACTATGAATTAATAAGAGGAGAACCCCTAAAAGTAATGTGTTAAGTATTCTCTAATTTAAAGGTCAGAAGTTGAAAACAGAAACTGGATACATGATTCAGTGGCAGCAGTAAGTATTTTTAATACCAAATAGCAAAAAAATATTTGCCTACAATCCCAGCTGATGCTGCATTCAGTGAATCCATACTGTTACTCAAGGCTGTGAGGACTGAGAAGCTGGCAACAACATCTTTGCTCTGCTTGTTGCCACAAGCATGAGCACTACACCTGACAAAGTCTCAACTCACTTTCATAGAAGGGCTAATTAAGGTGCAGCTGACTACTGCCTCCCTCTGCACTACTTACTGCAGACGTGGTGTTAGCTTAAAGGGGGAAGGACAGTGAAGGAAGGAAGGCACCACCTACACAGCCCAGAAGGCACCTTTCTGTGCAGGCAGCAGCTCTGCCTTACCTCTCCTTTTAGCTGGAAGGCAGAATGGTGGGGTAGCATCCCCCGAGTCAGTGGAGTAGCAGGCAGAAGTTGAACAAGGAACATTTTGAGGGTGGGAAGTGGTGGAATGGGAGCAACCATGAACTTTAAACTGCAGAGACTGACTGTCCAGCCCTGAGTCACCTTCCCTCCCCACACAGGTAGGAAAAAGTGCTACCTGCCCACCTCAAAGGCTGCCTGCCACCTGGGCAGTGATTTCAATGGAAATCTAGAAGCATTACTCTACAGCAGAGTTCTGTTGTTTCCTTTTGACTTTTTCAACTTTTTCAGTTCTGCTATGTGTTCCACTCCTCTGCCTGGTGCAAACACAGCAGGTAGCAGCTGACCCAGTCTGATTTTGAGAGATTTCACTGTTGCCACACTTGCACGTTTCAGATGAGTTCAGAACCAGGTGTCCAAGTTGTGTGACTTTATAGTGGACAGATGTAAAGACACTCAATATTAAATAGAGTTCAAAACTAATTTCAAAACATCTGTATTAAATCATCTACTATAAGCAGGGGAAAATAAAATTCATCTTATTTTTATCTAGTTTTATGAAATAAGTACATCCCCAGAGGGAAACCCCTCAGGAAGAGAAAGAGAAAAACACCCATGTTCCTATCCTCCTGGAAAAATAAAATAAATAAATGTACAAGGAGTTGTATTCAAAAGTGACTTCCAACAAATTTAAAATTCACTATGAAAAACTCTACCAGAGAAACCTGAGTAGCAGCAGTAACTCTAGAAAAGTGCAAGCTTTGAAGAGGAACTGCACAGCAAATTCGGTGTATTATTTTGGAATAGAACTTACCCGCTTGGACATCAGGTCAAAGCAGAGCTTGTTCTCACTGGTGCCAAAGTTTATTATACCCTAGAAAAAGAAACAGTATTGTTTATAGACACATAAAACATGTGAGTACATCACTTTAGTTATCCCTTCACTAAATTGTCTCCAAAAAGCTTACCAAGGAAAAGTCAAAACACAGTTCACATAAACTTCACCACATATAACTCAAGACATGCATCTATGTGTGTACGTTTCCCAAGCACTTGGCTTCTTAGTCAATAAACTGTCCGTAAATGAACTTGTACTAACAGTTTATATTTCTTTACAGAACATGTTTAACTTCATCTTGAATTCACTCACTATTATATGTAACAAAAAAAAAAAAAAATCCTAAAACAGCTCTGAAAAAAACAAGGTTTACCCTCCAACAGCAGTTTTAAACAAGGTTTTGGATATATTTCTTTATCTTAAAAGCATTTGTTTACCATTAATTACTATTCCACTCTACTGATTTGCTAAAAAAACATATAGACATGTAGTCAAGATAAGTAGTTAAACTAATGAATCTTCCCCTCTGGAGAGATGACTCTGCAGTTCCAGGTTTATGATTTGGCCATATATAGTATGGTATTAAATCCTGAAGAGTTAAAATCTACTAGTATATTCTCATTATTGGAAGAGCTTGGGTAAATTAATTTCTAAAATGTGAAAGAAAATCTAAACAACTGCAAAGTTCTGATGTTATTGAAGTACAAGTCTAATTTTAGGTATGTGTTTAAAAAACCTACCACCTACATATATAACAGGTTGAAGAAGCAGCAGCCTGTACCTCATAATACACCTTGTAACAAAAACTTCCCTGTGTGTTTCTAGTTTAACAATCCAGTTTTCACCCCCACAACACAGGGCAATTAAAGTCAGGGCTGATAATAAAATATTTTTAAAGTGTCAAGTAGTTCAGTATGTGAATGAAGGATCTAATTAAAAGTAATCCACATATAAATTGTTATTTATATTTACTATACTTGTTACTCAGCAATAATTTGCCATGAACTATTAACATAGCCTTTGTGCCACAAGAGGGCTATGATGAGCTACTTAAAACTGAGCAGCTGAGTGTAAACAGGCAGAAAAAGTGCTGAGTGTTATTAACAGCAATTTTTAAAAAAAGGCTACTACTTAGTAGTTCTACTTCCTGCACCCATCACTTGCAACAATCAGATATAATCAGATAATCAGAGATGGTCCTCAGTGGGCAACAGAGGTGATGAGGTGGAAGGAGGAATATGAGCTCTGTTCCTGCAGATTTCTTACATCTTTCAAGGTCTGCTACTGCTATTACTACCCTGATAAAGAAATCAGATCTGAACACGGCATTCATCTTTGGTATCTAGATGATCCGCAAAGCTACTTTCAATTTCTTTTCCTCAAACAAACAGTTTGATTCACCTTGTATTAGTGAGATCAAAAAAAACCCCTCACACTTTTAGCACATCTGTCGGCAAACCTCTAAGAAGCTATTTTTCCTAACAAGGAAGCCAGGGAAACACTTTGAGGTTCTTACTCACATTGGGGTTCTTGTCTTCATCATACTTGTCAGCGTGATAGGCTTTGTACCCTTCCTCAGTGGAGCCCTGAAAAATGTTGGCAAAGTTGCCACGAGCAGAGAGGTAGGGGCTTCTCTGGAAGCCGCTGGGGTTACAGAAGCTGTGCATGTCCACCCTCCTCTTGGCAAGCGGCCGAACCCTCATCTCTTGCAGGTTGCTCCCTCTTCCTCCCATTCCCTCAATTTCAGACAGTGCCTGGCTGAAGTCCAAACCCTGAGGCATGGCAACAGAGGAGGAGGAGCCACTATGGCTCTGCTTTAGGATGCTGAGCATTTGAGCAAAGACATTGAACATACGAAACTCATGTTCCCGCTCCAGTTCAAACCGGCGCTGCTCCAATTGCATCCGACGCTCCTCCACGTCCAAATCTCGCTGAAATCTGCGTTCTTCCATCTGCAAAAAGCGCTCTTCCATGGCCCGCTGAGATGTCAGAGTCTTCAGCAGGAGATCATCCAGTGGGTCCCTCATGCGCTGGCCTTTCCGCTTTTTTCTCAGCCGATGCAAGGCAGAGAAGCCAGGCCGGGGAACAACATTCTGGATCCGTGATGAGTTTGCCATGTTCGGCTCACTGAAACCTGTGAATACACAAAAGCAAAGAAGAAAAAGTACAGCAAGCAAAGTGGCATGGACATGCTTTGCTTCCTTCTCCTGCATGTCCTAAGAATACCCTTTTATCTACCATAGACTTTATAGAAAAAACAAAGTAAAACCTGTCAGGTGCATCCTGAGGTGTGCAAACATTTTTTTAAGTTTGTTTTTAACAGCACACATCGGGCACACCATGATGCTGCCAGCGCCAGCCCCTTACATGGTCTCTGTATTAACTTGAATGATCATCAGCTCCCTCCTCTAGGCTAACTATGCAAGCATCACAGCCAAGAGGACATACCACATACCATACTCAGACATTAACCTCACATTTGTTATCATCTCTTCTTGTTCAAAAATTCATAATCTTCCATTAGCCTGTCCTAGACCGGTTTGAAATCCCCAGGATTCCCAGACTGCACCCTTCCTGGCAACTAAGCAAAGCCAACTGCATTTTCAATGCAGGAATCTCATCTCCTGTAAACAAATACACTGTTTCTGCCAGTGACTTCCAAAAACATCTTCTTTCCAAGTCCCACTGAATAGTTTAGAAAGTCAGGCAATGATTATTCCCAAGTATTCTTCACTGTTGAGTGGGCTAAAATATTAGACCTGGAATATATTTTAAAACAATGCAAGGAGAGTTTCATCTGCAGGTTTATAGTGCAACCACAGCAGAAGATGGTGTCCTGATACAGTTCAGCATGAGGACAGCAGACAGCTCCAGTTATGTTCAAGTGATACCAAAAAAACACGCAAATGGGTTTTTTTCAATAAGGCAATTACTTGTCAGCATTATATGCAGAAATCTAAATAGCCCAGCTTATGGAGCCCTTTGAATTTCATACACATTTTGCTTTGCTCAGTAATTCTCGACTATATTTACCTGCAGTGAGATACCTGCACTTTGGGAATGCCCAAAACACCATAAATTCAGATATCAGCCTTCTACTTTCAAGCTTTTTGAGATGTGGAAAAACAAGGATCCAAATGTTATTGAGAAAACCAGGTGTTTATCTCTGCACCAGAAATAATCTTCTCTTTCTGGGAAAATGGGCAGAAACCTAATGCTGGAATGTAAGAGGCTATCCCTACCTGAAGGTGAAACACTGGTTTCAATGGGAATCTCCACCCTGGAAATGGGAGAGTCGTTCTGGGCCCTCTCCAAGAAGGCTCTCTCCATCTCCTGTTCTTCAGGGGAGCCCTGCTGGTAAGACATGGCTTGTGGGGGCTCTGGGGTCAAGCTGTGGCCATCAGAGTTCACCTCCTCACATTTAATTTCCATCAGCTCAGGGTGCTGGGAGTGTCCGAAGGGCAGGGCCGAGGAGGCGAACTGGTGGTGGTAGCTCTCTACCATGCTGCCCTGCAGCACCTGCTGAGCCATCATGCTGCCGCTCAGGGAGCCATAGGCCAGGGCCGGCCGGCTGGTCAGCACCCTGTCCATCACCTCGTAGAACTTCCACGTCCGCCCGCCCCGCGGGGCCTTGCTATTGTCCTTGATCCGCCGGTATTCCAGCTTCATCTTCTTGATCTTCTCGCGGCACTGGTCGCCCGTCCGGTGGATGCCCTTCTCCCGCAGCACCTCGGCGATGCGGTTGAAGACGTGCTGGTTGCGCAAGCAGCTCTCCAGCTCTATCTGCACCGACTCATCGGCCCAGAGCTGCAGCAGCTCCACCACCTCGGGGTCCGACCAGTTACTGCCGCGCTCGTACTTCTTCCCACGAAAATCCATCGCTCCCGGGGTCCCGCCCGCCGCTCGCCCCGGGCCGCGCACCTGCCCCTGCCCCGCCGGGAGAGGCTTTCGCACCTCGGCCCTCGAGGGCTCCCGGGCGGCCCGGCCTCCCCCAGCCCCTACCGGGCTGCAGGGCCTCGGGCACGGCTCGGCACGGCTCGGCTCAGTCCATCCGCTAGAGCCAGGCGGAGCGAGCTAGCGGGGAGCCGGGCCGGCATGTTCACATCCGGGGTGACGCACATGCGTGCAGCCTTATTCCGGGATAACTTTATCCCGTGCCAGGCGCTTGTCGCGCTCCCGGGGCCGGGCCGGGCTCCGAGCGGCGCCGTAGGGTCCCTCCCACCCTGCCTCTTTCCCTCCCTCCCTGCCTCCTGCCGCCCGTCCCTCCGCACGCCCCGGCCCGGGAGGAGGCAGCACGGACCGTGCCGTGCCGCATCCCCCCCCGTGCCGGGCCGTGCCGCGCCACAGCCGCGCCTCCCCTCACGGCACCGCGGCC
>VZTT01068892.1:21478-69552 GCA_013400855.1 Buphagus erythrorhynchus
CGCGCCCCCGGGCCCGGGGCACCGGCGGCGCTTTCGCCGGGGCGGGCCCGGACTGGCGAGAGCTGCGGGGGTGCGGCGGCAGCCCCTGGCAGCGGCTGTCCCCGCTGTCCCCGTGTCCCTCGGACAGCGCTCGGGGACACGCACGGGGACGGGGCACTGCCCGCCGCTCCTGGACACCGGCCAAGGACTTGTGCCTCCAGTGTGGCCGTCCCCAGCGAGCAGGCATTACACCAGTTCGTCCCTTTGTTTACACCCCACCATCAGTGAGCTGCCAAGCTACCCACTCCGTCCACTGCTACATCTCTAACTGGGCTTAAGGACCATAGAGAGCGAATGCAAGATTTCTTCCTTTTCCACTACACCACACCAGCTCTAATTCCCTGCAGGGATCTGTAATTGCGGAACTCGACTTCACAGAGCTGTCCTGCCACGCTGCAGGACACAGCTAGCAGCACCGTGCCACATCGGTGCAGAAATTTCAGTCCGGACCCCGGTGTGGCAGGATAAAGACTGAGCCCCAAGGCAGCAAGTACAAACATAAACAAGTAGTTAATGAGGAAACCAGAATGACACATAGTGTGTCCATATCCTGTGTCACCTGTGGCTGACATACAGGTGGTGAAACACATACTAAGTTTGTAATTTTCCTCTTAGACCAAAAGATCTACTTCATTGCAGCACTAGGTTTTTTATCCAACTGCTATTACCTGCATTCTGGATTTTAATAAATCATTCACAGCCTCCATGATTCCATTTCTCAGTCTCTGAAATGGAAACAAAAAACCTGATCTTTGTTAAATTTAATGAAATTCTTTGAATACTGTCTTGGGGTCAGGGGCAATTAAAAAAGTAGCAAAAAGACTTAGCCAAAAAAAACCCCAAAAACCAAACAAAAGACTTAGCCTTAAAAATCACACTACGTTTCTTAATAAATTATGACCAGAGAGTAGTTTGGCTTTTTTAGTGGTCTGTTGAATTAGTTTGTATTTCCACATGCCCATAAGATGTGCTTTTACTTTCCTGGCATCTTTCATGAGAATGGCACTCTATGTTCTACAAGTACATACTTAATTACATAAGGACTTTTACATAGATTGTATACTGGAGTACACAATAACCAGGGCAATAATGAATAGAGTCATTGACGACAAGTTTAGTAAATATAAATAGATTAAAGGCAGCATGGAATAGTCTTTTTAAAAGCTTTTCAAAGAAGCCTGAAAGCTTGACTGGAGCCTGTTATACCTGAGGGCCATAACTTAGCCAGGCAGCAGCAGAGTATTCTCAAAAGTAACTTGTCATATATCCTGGCATCAGGAAAAGCCACTGTTTCAAAATGCAAACGTTAAAAGGAATGGAACCTAGATTCGTGATATAAAAAAATAGAGTTAATTTTGAACTATTTTTCATGATTCAGTTGTTTTCACTTTCTTATGCCTTGTAAAGTTGAAACATGATTTTTAAAATTAAATTGAGGGCTTCCATTGCAATCATGTATCAGACAAACATGGATTTGAGAAGGAGCATATAATGTGCTGTTATATTGCTGAGATACTTGTTTGACCTGCCAGTTCTTTGAGCTGCTTTTCCAACTCAAATGGAAAATAGAATTAAGAGAGGCTGTGTTCCCAAAGTACAAGAAGCGATGTTAAAATGTGCACAGAGCAATCCACTGAAAATTGCAAAACCAAAAAGAAAGACTTTATCTTCTGAAGTGTTTTGTACACCTATTTAAGTGACAAAAGTATAGGTGCCACCTAAATTTGATGTATCCAAGACAGGCTAATTCTTTTAATATTCCTTTGGAAAAAAGAAACAAAAAACAAAACAAACAAACAAACAAACAAACCTCTCTACCTTTTCTTTTCATGCAGCAAGCTAAGGAATGCAAACCAAATGCCATCATGGAGTTCCTTCCTTGTTTTCAGAGAATTTAATGCCTCAGTTTCATCTCAGCCGATGACAGCCGAGTGCCTCCATTACACATCATTCCTTCCAGCAAAGTGCATTTCACAACTTAATTTCTAACAAGCCATGACATGTGATCCTGAATGTACCACCTCTAAAAATTATATTAAGCTTCACTATTTCATTATTTTTAGCTTATTATAGGACTATAAGGCTAAATCTAAGACAATAATGCTTACCCTAAACATTGCAGGCCATTGGAACAGGGGACTGTGCTCCTCTGCCATTGCCCATAAGCAGTGATATTTAAAATAAAGTTCTGTCAAATCTTTTCCTCAATGGCACAGTCACAGACAGCACTGAAATGAAAGCCCTAGAATTTCTGTTTGTTTCCAGCACATCTGCAAGCTGAGAGGAAGGGGCTCATTGAGTATCAGGCCTTCAGCCAGGGAATATGACAACCATCATGATGGTTGTGGTAGGGAAATTTTTACAAAGCTAATAGAGGCCTTGCAACTCAGTTCAATGACAGATGGTAATACATTGTTTTGTAATTGCATAGGATATAATAACAATAAATAATAATAATTATAAAATCTTAAAACTAAACTTCATGCTGCAAAGAGGATGGCTCATACCTAGCAGCATTTGGGTTAGCATCTCCACTGTCCCGCTGCTTCCCTCTCCCAGAGAATGCCCTTCACATCCCCTCCCAGAGGAGAGGGCAGTGGGCAGCTCCCACTGCTGACAGTCCCTGAGCCAAGGCTTCGCACGGCAGGACCTCTCTGACCTTTCGGCTCCATCCACCTTGGCAGCGCGGAGGAGCCGCGGTGGGCTGGAGATGTCCCTCGGGGCAGGCGTGTCCGGCGCGGTGACAGGAGCAAGGAAGGTCCCTGCAGAGGGTGCTCCAGCCCCAGCTACCTTCCTCTGCCTGCCACACTGGGTTTGCGTGGAAACCGACGGGTTGGAAGAACAAGTAGGAGACCCTGGCAGGCTGGGAATGTGTTAGCGTGACATTTAACAGGAGGGCCAGTTCCCCAGCAGGCCTGTTTTCCAGAAGTTAAGTACATGGCTCTCCATGGTTCGGTGTAAAGGGAAGTTTCTGCTGCAGTCAAGTAAAACACAAGGGTTTTCAGGAGCCTCCAGCATGGGAAAGGATACTGGGTTGACCCTTACAATGCTGTAGATCAGAGGAAGGTTACTTCCCCAGGATGTGTAGTGGCTGCTGGCAGCACTTAAGTAAAGCCCAGAAGCACCTAACCAAAACCACAACCACCTGATGTCCATTTGCATACTGCCTTGGGACCAGACAAGTTGTTAGACTGTCTAGTTCCTAAGAGGTGGCTCTAGGAAAAATTAATTGCCATAATTGCAGTTTACAAATTAAAGTCCAAATCGACCATCGAGACAAAAAACTTCATGCATCTCCCTAGTTTGGTAGATAGTTTAAACAAAAAAATATGGTATTTTGCCATGTTATCAGACCAATGGGAACAAGTTAAAACTCTCTTAATTCTGCTAGTTTCTCTGGATCTGAGCTACTGCTCTGGCCAGTGATGGTGCAGAGGAGCACCCCCAGGCACTCTCTGTTCTGCTTCTGATTCCCCATATTGCCAAGAGCCACTGAACAGCTGAAGCCAAAGCAGCCTTTGTTTTTACATTATTTTAAAAAGGACCATTGTAAAGAAATGAAAAACATCCTTTTTGCTTCACAGACTTTCTAGTTATAAAAGCTTATTAGTAATATTCATAATCCACTCAATTTCCTGCAAAACACCTCAGGCTAGCCCCTGAAAACCACAAAATGCTGACTAAAACAAAGCACCTCAACGAAAACTAAGGCAGAATCTCATATGTACCAGGATCTTCCTTCCAAACTTATTATTAGTTCTTCTATTTCTGTATGTTTATTTGGAGATGAGTTTATTATATCTTGCTGGCTTTTAGAACCAGCAAGACCAAACAGCCATTACAGATGCCTTCTCTTAGGCTTCCTATTGCATTGGCAGGCCAATGAAGGGGTGGGGAGTGTACAATTGGCTTTGCTAAATTAAGGTATCACTTTAATAAGCAGCTGCAGCACATGGGTATGAGAGAAGAGAAGCAAAAGTTTCTAAGGGAGTCATATCCCAACATATGCCCACAGGGTTATTTAAGGTACTTCACAGTAAAGCCCACAGAGGGCAGTAGGACAGTCTTCAAAAATACTTTGTAAAGTGGAGCTGGACAAAGAAAACTGCAGAAGAAGAGTTTGGCTGTTCAGCTCCTAGACTTTATGGGACTGATTCTTCTCTTTTTCCCAAGTGTCAGTTTTGTACACGATTAAACAGCATATTGCATTTCCGATTAAACTCTGAGCAGACCCACATGACCTGTCCCACAGCAGGCAGAGGGAGCTATTGCAAGTGCTAAGTGTTTTCCAATCTCGGTGTAACAGCTACACAAACAATTAAGGAATTGTGTTTTACATTCTTTCTGTGCAAATTACTTTGATAAGAGCCAAGTCTGCTTACTCATTCCATGCAAATATTTAATGGTATTCCCTGGAGCAGGAAGTGGTGGCTGGACTGAGGGTGCTTCAAGTACTGGCTAACCCTGTAACTAAAAACCAACAGAGATAAAGGGAATCTAAGTGTCTGAATTAATTTGTTAGAGGGATTCAAGAGAAGAAATGGGTGCATCCAGGTTCCTATAAACCATTTTCTTCTTCAAGATATCTAAATTTCTGTAGATTTAGCTGCCATAATATGATTTCTGTAAGTGTTTAAGTTACAGATGAAATGGCAGCAAATTTCAGGGCAGAAGCAGATTGCACTTCTGCTAAACTAATGAGTACACCACTAAGGAGTGACAGGGCCTTTTCTTCTTCAGGGTGAAGTAACACCCTGTGACTGATGCCACAGGCAAGAAATCAAACCGAATATATCTATTAGGGCAAATAAATTTAACTTTCCATATGACACTGACACTTGTCATCCTATATGCAGAGAAAGCTCTTGCAGTGCTTCATGTTCTCCACTAAGGCTTGCCAGGCACTCAAGGCCAAGGCAGGCAAAGGCAACTCAGCACTTGCAGATTCACACATTCATTTAAGTTCCTTGCAGGGCTTATTGAAATCTTCCTTTTCTAAACACAGATTTTGCATTACCCTAGAGAAAGAAACCCTGAGAGGCTTCACCATGAAGGACATGGTGTGGCATCTGACAAAGTAACCTCTGTTTGCAGTTTCTTCATAGACACTGATAGTGGAAGAAGACTGCAAGAAAAAGCCAGGTTCAGGGGAGTAGAGGTAAGGAAGACCTACTGGTTCTAGCTAGAAAATGGGCACTGGAAGTGGCTTTCCTCTTGACATGTTGTTTATATTAGTCAGGCATGCATTTTTGTCTGGTTTCTTTCTTTTTTGGCCATTGCTGCTTCTTGGGCTGACTCTGGTCTGGGAGTTCTTTGCAAATGTTTTTTCCTTCTCTGCTGCTGGAAGACAACATGGGTCATTTCAGAACCCACAGACACCAAGCCAAAAACCCCTAGTCCCTTTTGTAGGGACTCCAAATTCAGATTCACTGATCACTAAGGTAAATAAAAGAGACAAAATTCCTTAAGTAACGATACAACAAAATCAGTATCAACCCATTTCTGTCCAGATGAGTGATTGAACAGTGCCCTTCAGTTGCCATGATATTTTTTTTTGTCTCTCTAGTTTTACGTAAGGCGTATTCAGGATCTGTTGCATTTGCCTTAAAAGAGAAAAGCCAGACTCAGGGAAGAGCAGGCTAACTGCTCTTATCTGATGCTAAAGATAGACTCAGAGACCTCCATGTTTGGTCTCATACAATAAACAGTTGGAATTCAATTACTATATAAAACCATGGGTGAGAATTCTTCTGTATTTTATAATATTTATATTTGTGTAATTTATAATAGTGAGGAGCTTATACTGATTTTGCCTGAGTTAACTACATGAGCTGAAACTGGGATCTTGTTTCCTGTAGCCTAACTAAGAGCCAAGCAGCCAATACTTCTAATGTCCTCCAAAAGGACCTGTTCATTCACACAGAACCTTTTCTAGGGAGGGGTGATGGTATAAGTGCAGTTTTTTGAAGCCAGCCACTGCTACAGGTGTCCTTGGTTTTCACAGGGCTCTGCCAGTGTGACTCAGTCCTGCCAGAGCCCCACAGCTTTTCTGCTCTAGCCTCACTGCACTGACAGCAGATCATCATCCTCACCCTGGCCTTCTTTTCTGCTCTGCCAGGCCTGAGAATAACAAATGGGGATAACACTTATGGTAGCCTTGTGTCTGAGGCTGAGCCACAAAACTTGTAACTGCTTGCCTTGATCAGAGAGCTACAGACAGCATCGATGTATCCATCCAGCTCAGCTGTGCTCAGCTTCTGCTTTCCTGAGCCAGATATAAGTCCCAAAAAGGAATGGTCCCCTCACATATTGTCATTGATGTTTCTTAGCAACTCTTACTAAATACTCTTTTATACTTTTTTTTCTTTTTAAGCTTTTTTTTTTGCCATCAGTTCATGAGAGATAGAGACCTTTCTATTCTCCTTTCCTCATTCTCCCTATCTTGTGCAAGAGCTTCATTGATGTTGCCCTTAAAAAGTCAGCAATTGCTCCCAGGAACATTATTGTCCTTGTGTAATTACCAGGAAACTTCAGGAAACAGCCTGAGATTCCATGGGTCAGCACTGGCCTGGTGTAATGGCAACTGCCTAATCTGCACAACTCTTTGGCGTCTCATCCAGCTATGCTATCATTAAACCTGATGCAGATCAAAAATAAAGTCCTGTTTTTAAATATTATTTTAATGCAAACCTCCTGAGAGCAGGCTGGGGAAATGACCGCTGTCCAGCTGTGCAAGGGAATGAATGAGAGGGAGGTTTTTGAGCTCCCTGAAATAAATTTTTAAGTAAGGCTGGCAGAAATTTTATGCTAATATTTAAATTAATATAACCCCACTGGATTGATTGCTGTCTGGAAAGAAGAGATAACCAAAAGTTGGATTAGCACAAGGTTTTGATAGGTCTAAGTAGATATTTGCCAATGCTGCTAAGAGTCTGTCTTCCTTTCAAAGTAGTTCATGGATGAAAAAAATTGATCAGGAAAAGAAACATGGAAGTGGTTGGGATGGAAGTCAAGTCTCCCAAGACTGGAAATCCTTCCAATTTCTCACACAGATCCAGAACCAGAACTTGAAATCTCTTTAAAACCAGTGGTCCCCAGACACTTAAATTGAAGCTGGGGAGAAGATCCTCTTGTTCCAACAGTTGCACAACCTGTCATTAGTATTTGCAGGCTAAAATAAGACAGGAACAGTCAACAGAAGTGTGCAGGTGGTGCTGTTAACTTTGTTTTTAAACAGGCTGACAAACACCTCTTTTCTTACTGATTTCTCCTGCCCTTGGCACAGACTGGCAGGGACTCTCTATGGTCTGTTCCACAGTAAGATTACCAATAGCTTGAGACTGGAAAAGAAACTTGTTTGCCTAAAGCCTTGTCTGGTTTGCACAGCTATCCTGTCTGGGTTCCCTGATGTTCTCTTGTTATTTACATCTCTACCTGTGGCAGCACTACCATGACAATTCCTGGAAGATGCAAAGTTTTTGAAATCTCACTTAAAAACTCTCAGACTCTCCTAAGCAGCTTGGTCAGTGCTCTTCTAGGTTTGGAATGAGAAGGGCTTCCTAAAGGCTAACCCTTATCTCTCCTGCTACAATGTAAGTTGTAAGGGAGAGTTCTTAGCCTATCTAGCACTGACTCAGAAAATTGTTTTTCTTCTTTCTTTCACAACAAGCTGAGAGGTTAGTTTACAGCCTTGTCAACAAATTGAAAAAATGTAGAGAATATCTTCTCTAGACATCTGATTGGTTTTTTTCCTTGTCTCAACTCTCTTAAACTAATCTATGGCTTTTGTGAAACCTGCAATCACAGTTAGACATAACACTCCATTCAAAAACCCACCAGTGCGAAGCAGAGAAAGGAGGCTGTTTCAGAGACTGTATTCATGACTGTTTATCTCAGGATAAGAATGGTGCCTTAGCAGTAGCAAAGCATTTTAAACATTCATTTTGTGATCACTTAAAATCACTAAAACCTTGCTGTCCTGCAAGCTGTCACCTACCTTGTATTTGTGCAGTGGATTGTTAATTCCTATTTTGTACCTCTCCATGTTGAATATTATTTCATTTGGTCCTTCAGCATCTGAAGACCCCTTTGAATTCTGACCCTGTTCTCCTTGGTGCTTGTATGCCTGTCAGCTTGGCACCACCATCACATTTGATAAGCATTATCTCTGTTGCACCTATGAAGCCATTAATGACAAGAGTCCCCTCATTGCTCCCTCCCATTTCATGCAAAGCTCCAAGGAATGTTCAGTGAATAAGCTTTTCCATGGGACTGTGACTGAAATTCCTGGAGTTTCATCTCACTAGTGCACATTACAGGGGTGCAGACCCATCCAGGAGACTGCCACAGAACTACTTAGATCTGTTGGTGCTGAGTCTGGTTTTGTCCAACATGCAGCTTCTCCATCCCAATAAAGAGTATATTCTTCCCTACCAGTCAAACAATGGTGAGTTGACCAACATGCATCCTGCTATGCTGGTCCAATTCCAAAATGGTTAGCAGATGGAAATAATTACTCTTAAAAATACAGTTAATGGTCACCCCAATCTTGTTGTCTACTATAGAACAGGCAAATTCCTTGTGTGTTTATGACTGCAACATTACAACAGAGTCATGCAGCTTGTTTCCACTTTACAAAGAGAGGCACAGGGCAGTTCAGTGACTTTTCATGGGTCAAAAGAAGCACTAACCAAAGATTTTTCTTGTGGAGAAATACCAACCAAAGATGCTGGATGTCTTCTCAGAGGTCAGTGCTTCATGATAACGACAGTTTCGTTTATCCACAACTAGAATGCCCCAGAAATTAACTACACCCATTGTCTAAAGGAAACAAAAATAATTCTCCATACCTTACAGCTGAAACAAAACACAATTGGAGTAAGATAGTAATAGTTTGCTCCTACCTGTAGACTTTACTGGAAGAAGAAATGGACTGACAGTCAGTCAGATTTTGCCTTATGATCCTGGGTACAGCTGCAGTTATAACTCTGGAAAAAGGCTGAGGAAATGCTCTCTTTGGTGTTTATTTACTTTGTCAGGTATGTTCATCAGATTGCATCAAGGAGCTCCCAGAAGAGCATGTATGAGAATCACACCCCCCCGTGGAAGGTTTTCCCAATCAGAGGTCATGTCCCTGTGCCCCTGGTTTGAGTCACGTGGCTTCCTTACAGTATTTAAAGAGCAGAATGTGTGCAAATTATCAATCATCAGGTGTATGCCTTCTGGGGTGGAAGGGAACATTCAGAATTCACAGCTATTGCTAGAAACTTCTGAAAATCTGATTCTTTGGAGGTTGACAGGTGTTTCATTACATTAAGGAAAAGAACAATTTGTTTTGCAGTTTCTGGCAAACCTTTCCTTTGAAAACTCAGTCTCAGTTTGAACTGTGTTATGCTCAAATCATTTTAACTCTATGGTGTTTACTAAACTGTTTTAAAAACAATGATTCATTCTAGGGAATTTCATAAAAGGTTCTAGCAACATATAAGAAAATACTTCTAGGTCTACAAATGACAGGTGTTCATCTACTCACTTGTTGAGATGGCAATAATAATCAGATGTTGGTGCCTTGAAGAATGCTAATGCATACTGTTTTTCAGCCTCTAACTTCAGAATTGCAAAGAGGGTTTCTGCAGAGATAGTCACTAGACAGAGACTGTCACAGCAAATCCCCACCCCAGAGCCTGAGGGAATACTTGAAATCCCTCTTTCCAAAGCTAATAAAGCTCTGTCAAGCTGAGGCCCAGCACCCTTTGTAGGTGTGTGTCTCAAGCCTACTGAAAGCCAGTCTCTGCTGCTGACATGTTGAGGTCACTTTCCAAATGTGATATACTGTGGGAGCAAAAGAATTTCCTCTGGTTTAGTAAGCTGTTTCTTAAAATAGTAGGTAAGTTCAGTGGCAGTGAACTGAGTCAGGGTACTCATACCCTGAGTGCAGCCAGAAAGGGCATGTCATGTTCAGCCAGCAAAAGGAGGTTTCCCCATGCGACTTGCCACCATTGCACAGCTTAAAACTGGTGGGTGAGTGCAAGAGATAAAAGAAATTTTTCCAGTTTCTATTTAAGCCTTCAATGCATCTGGCAAGACTTCAGAAAGGGAACCGCTTTTGTGCCATGGGAGTTGAAACTGAGTAGGGTCCACTTCCACCTAAATCTCCCCTCCAGACTACTGGAACATGTCCAGGACCATCACCACCCTCACTGACAGATGGAAGGAAATAAAGCTCACTAGTATTAAAGATGTGAGCTGCTTGGCTTGAATTTGAGTCAGATGTCTATAACCCAGACTCCAGTAGCAGCCTTCATCCTTCGTAAATCAAGAACAGGTGGGAGAGAAGGAACATGATCTCACCTGCAAGTCAAAGACTTGCAAAGAAGAGTCTTCACATAATTTTCCCAATTTCTCAACTTTTCAATCTGTCCTGTCGTCTGACTGTACACTCCTTGAGTATCCTCACCCTAAAGAGATTTTGTCTTAACTGAACCCAAACTTGAGTCTACCCTACTGTTCATATTTAGTTCATGTACCTTCACCCCTTCTCCTCTGCAGTTTTGGCTCCACTGCAGCTGAATAAGGTAATTATGAAGGAATACACAGGTTAACTTTCAATTTGAAATGTGAGCATTATTGCCATCTTCTCTCTGCTTTCCTGTTTTTCAGTTTGAGTGAAGCTGCTTTCATTCAGAAGTGACCAGAATTACAGAAACATTTATGAAGGAAATTAGTTCCATTTCAAGTCAGTTATTTAGGAATGATGAGTACCTAACAGAAAAACCATTTGTCTGTTGCTAGCCCAGAGATCATTACTCAAGCAGGCTGTTTGTCCCACAAGAGAATTTGCCTTTTTCCAATTAGAAGAAAGAAATATTTTGGCAAGCAAAGGCAGCACACATTGAAATATGTTCTGCCTGTACCCAGGCTGTTTCAGTCTGATGGGATTTCATTCATTCTATCTCCATGAAACTCCTTAAGCTTCACTCAATTCAAATAAACAAAATGAGAGAAATCAGAGTATAGTTATATTCAGAAAGACATCACAAATTTCCAAACTAGCGCCCCTCATCAGCATACTTTAAACTTCTTTGTCTGCAAACAGAAGGATACCTTTTCCAGAAAGCACTGCTTTCACTAGTATCTGCTTAAGCTAATGTTAATCTACTTTAATAATAGCAGCTAGTTTTAAACCACTGCACATTTCATCTGCATTACTGACCTTTGACGCAGGGACTTTGCTAAATGGCAGTGGTCACACAGTACCCCAGAGGCAGCGTTGTCTGTCACTTACACATCTCCAGGAGAGGAAGGCATAGAAGACCTCGGGTGCCCAAGCAGGAGACACCTTAACTGTGCCCAGGCACTCTCTTGTGCTCTAAACCACTGGGGGAAGAGCAAGATTATTGCTGTCTCAATTGCAAACCCAGGTGCAAGCCACACGCCTGTCTCACGTAGAGAATATGCCAGATGCTCACAAGTGATGCTGGGGAAAAGGCACAGCTGATCCACTGATTAAGTGGTCAAGGTCTGGCTCCAGTCTAAAACCAATCATAGTTATTTACAGAACAATTTGCAAGAAGGGAGGAAGAAAAGAACTTTTATTTGCATCTTTCATATTTTTTCTCCATCAGGTGCTCAGCTAAAAGAAAAATATGTATATTAATAGACAGAAAAATGTGTAATTTCTTGATGTCTGTGTGTCCCTATTCCAAGAAATAAAATTAGAAATTAAACCAGCGTCTATTTTCTATCAAAATATTGAGTTAGAAAATATTCAAANACTTTGGCCATGCAGTGCTGGTTCACTTCTTCTCCCATTTGCAGTCAGTCAAGCCTTTGCCTTAGCTCTTCCCTCTCTCTCTTTCCTCCCTCTTATCCACTGGGAATATTTGTTTGTATGTCTCCAGGCTTCAGATATTTCCCATAAACTGAGCAGCTAAAGAGTGCATTGCTGTGCCTGGGCTGGTGCAAAGATACTGCACGTCTGTGAAACCTGTAGTCCTGTTCCAACACTTGGTTGTAGCCCAGAAACAAACCCAGTGGTAGTGTTGCTGTGATGGACTGTATCTTGGGCAGGGGCTGGAAGCAGGTGTGCAGTGTTTATATTCCCTCTCCCAAACCACTTCAAGGCCTTGTGCCAGCTGGCAGGAAACTGATTAAATACAGTGTTGGTCTTACTCAGCAAGTGAAGCTCTAAAAACCTTTACCATGGGCAAGAGGCAACTGGAGGATGCAGCATGCTCCAGTCACTACCAGACAGAGCAAGCACAGACAGGCAGCTGGCAGTTGTCTCTCTCACACATTTGGACATGAAGGATCCTCCATTTTGAGTTACTCCAGCATCACTGAGGATAAATTGGACCTCTTTCTCCAGAATCCCATTTGCTTTCCATTTCCTCTACTGTCTGCACAGCTAGGCCATATGGCAGCAGAGGAAAAAGCTGCTTTCACAGATATGTCCAGTCTGAAGGCTTGATTCATAAAAGCACTAAAGTGCAAAGAAGATGCTCCAAACCTCCAGTATTTTTTAAGACTTTGTGCTCTGGTTCACAGCATCTGTTGAAGTTAGATGCAACAGTATAAGTAAGGCAGACAGTCCCATCCATATTCTTTACTTTTCTGCTGAAGTTCACCACTCCTATGGGTTGTGGCAACCTTTGGCAAACTTCTGCACCAACTTCTATGAGAAGTTTAGAATTTCATAAACCTTTGCAGACAAAGTCACTGGTGTCAGGTTCAGCACTCATAGCAGTAGGTGATGTTTGTCTCAGCAAAGATGAGCAGTACAGTGCCTGTGCTCCAAATGAAGCATGTTTGTCCATAATTCCTCTCTGTGTTCATAGAAAGTACTGAAAGATTAAAAGAGGAATGAGAGGAAACAGCATAAAGATGCTGATCTTCAGTGAAAAAAGCTGATCTGTGCTAGGAGGGGTCTGGGATCCTACAGAATTAGGAAGTCACCAGCACACTGGTATTTCAGTGCTCTGGGGTTAGAAGTGAGTTGAGTATGGTGGTGTTTTACTTCTGATATCAGTCTTAAGTAAGACGCTATGTTGATTACAATGATCCGTAGTTTAAGTATAAATCTTTCCTAATCTGATCCAAGACTTTGCATAGAAATGGGTTGATATTTCTTCTTCTGCACATACTAAATTATATCATTTTATTTTGAGGGATATTTAGAGCTTTATGATGATACAGATTTGTTGCTTTCTCCTAAATATTTAGCTGTGCAAGTTTATGCTATTTAGGTCTGGAATGTCTCATTATGGAAGAGGGAAATGAGACTGCCTGGAGCTGAGCCCAGCATTTCCCTAGCAAATGTGCATCGATAAAACAAAACATTTGCACACATAAATAAGATATCATGGGGGAAGAGGAGTGGGGAACCCAAATATCTCTCCCATTGTGTCCAGCTTTAACTCAAACAAAAATATTAGAGATGGGGAGAAGGGGGCAGAGGAAGAGGATAACATGATAGACAGAAAAGAATGTGAAAAAGCTGTATTCCAGCACAATCTAAAAATTTCCAGGGAAACAAATGGGGATAAGCAAGGAATACTATGTGGCCTTTTATAGGAAGTCTTCCATTCATAGGAATTCTCTTCATTTCTCCATGACCATGTCTCACTGCTCTTTTTTTCCCACCATTGTCTGATTCTGGATTCACAGATCCTCTCTATAGTTAACCACAGCGAATATTTTGAGCACAAGTCACTTTGCATTTCACAGAATCTTGGAGAAGCAACTTAAGAGAGACCTATCAAGGCAACCTCCAGAACTAATAATTTACTTTAAGAATTAAATGATCTCTTTTAAACTGGCACGTTTAAGGTAAGTGGAAAGGAATGCAATCTTTCATCTACAGATCAGAAGGCAATGAACTCCATCTCTCCCTCAAACTTCACTTTCTGATGTGATCAATGAGACAGAAGCTGTGGTGGTTTCTATCTAGAACAGAACTGCCCCAGGGAACACGATTGAGACATGCCACTAAACAATATATCAGATGAGAGCTTGATTGCTATGATCTCCAGAAAGAGTCAAGAAGATGACAGAAGCAAAAAGGTCGTCCGTCATTCCAGGGCTGCCTTAAGATAACAAGGTATCCATGGACTCTGAGTCAATCTGTTGTGTTCCTTCAGGNTTCAGGTAATTTTAGCTTTAACTTACTTTCCATTAAACAAAAACATCATTGTAGTCATATCCCTTCTAGAAGGGATCCCTTCTGTAGGTAACTCTCAGGCATAAACAGGTTTCCCTAAAAGTAGGTGATTTTGGGATAGGAATGCTCCTCCAGATAATTTCAAAATAACCATTTAAGCAAAAAATGCAGCAGGTGGAAATCTGGCATGAGTCGTCATTTTTGGCATAGAGGTATCTGAACTAGGAAGCACATAGTTTACCCTGACATTAAGAAAAGGCAACTGTAAGAGTTTCAGAAGGTCCTTAACTTGTTAAGAGAACAGGGCAAACTGCCTTTGCTGGTGTTTTAAGAACAAAATTAACTACCTACACTGAAGTAACAGTGTTCATTTTTTTTTCAGAAGAAACAGCCAAAATAAAACTGAAATTTGTGAAGGAGCAACTAGAAAGATTTGAAAATCCATATAAAAACATAGAGAGGGATCTCGAGAAAAGGTTATTTTACGAACAAAAGAAAGCAGATGAGCAAGAATAGAAGAGGGCAGACATAAGCATGCCCATGTAAGAGATCATTTAGGCATCCCTAATGACCTCACATTAAAACATAGCTCCACAGGAATTTGAAAGACACGGCCCTTGTCTTGAGATCTTGCTTGAGAAATAGTGCCCACAGGAATGCAAAAGTATCCAACAGAGATTTATGGAAACAGCAGAAGTGCTCTCTATAGTCAAATATGGTTTTAAATATGGTGCTTCCCAATGTCCATTTTAAATGGTGTTTTGTGCTGTCCTCTGAAGCAATGAAAGCTGGGCTCAATGACAAACCTTTTGTCTAAGCCACTGTGGCAATTTCTGTGCTAGGGTGCTGCACTGATAAGGTGCTGATACATACTTCTTGTTCTAATCCACTTCCACTAAGGAAAATCCATTTTTCCTTCCTAAGAGTCAGTGGTTTTGCTTCATTTTTCCCACTGAATAAAATCTCCCAATAATTCACCTGTATATTGCTCAAGAAAGTGCCTGCAAGCAGTGCTTGCTGCAGTACTGGACAAGGGGGAGTCTCCTGCCTGACTTCTCTGAAGCAGCTGAATTTCTGGGGCCACAGCCTCACTTTTTCAGAAAAGACAGCCTCACATGCCAGGTCAATCAGAGAGGCTGCTTCTGTTCACTGCTGAATTTGGATTAAGGCTTTTCCTATTCATCATTGTTCAATGACTTTGGAATTTTAAAGAATAGGACAAATTGCGATGGCCAAATTTCTGCATTCAAAACAAACTAGCACGAAGAAGGGGATGATTAGATGAATTAGTCGGTGGAGAGGGAGTCAATCTGGGAATCGTGTGCTTAAGAGAGCAATCACAGAGCTCTAGAGATGGGCTCATGGGTGGGTTTTCCAGGGACTGGGGAAATTACTGAGGCAGCCAGACCAGTAACAGCTGCTGTAACAAAAGCACAAACTAGATGCCAGGACCTGTGAGCTCAGGAGAAAATACAAATGAGGATCTGACACTGAATGCATAAGGCATTGACGTCAACAGTGTTGCACCAGGAATGCTCTTGGCCCCTAAGCAAACCTAGCTCCACCAGAATTCCCCCTGCAAATTCCCTGTGACTCCCATCCAAACCCTCTGCCCTTTGAAGCCACAGGACCCCTCCCTTTTGTGTTTGTTGAGAGCACAAGGGGTTGAAAGCCTGTTTTCCACTTTGCATCCCACTGCACAGCACAGGGCTCTGCAGCAATCAAACCCAACTGGCTGGGGCTGCACTGATCCCAGCTGGGGAGGGAAACCCAGGCTGGAGCCAGGCAAAGAGCTCCTGGTTCTGGGTTTCATTGCAAGCTGTAGAGAAGGCAAGGTCTGCTCAAGTTCACAAATGCTTTGTCAAACCAGGTTATGCTTTGATCACATCTGACAGTTTTGATAGGGAAAAAATGTGCAGTGTGGAGAGATCGAGAGTGGTTCTTTCTTTTTTCCAAGAAAGAAACATGTTTTGTGTGAGAGAGTGCAATAAATATCCAGGAAGCTAAGGGCAGCCACAGTTGTTGGGAATTTCACTCCCATTTCCCTGGGTGGGCTGGGTTGTGAGCCAGGCTCTGAGGTAGAATTTCAGGCCACAGCTTGGACACGCATGTGAAAATGTTGATCTCAATAAGAATGAGCAAGCAGAACTTGCCCAAAGCCCCCTTCCAGATACAACTGTGTTGGAGCAATAACAAAGCTTTGTATGAGAGTGTGAACTTGGCAAGTTCAGCCCCATCTCTGAGAGCTGCCTGGTCTGGGGTAGTCTCTCTAGAAGAGCAACTTTTCCTCTAAGACTTTTAGCTTTCTAGATCCTGGTAAATATTGTAGAAGGTGGTACACCATGTACAGACTCACACGTCTGTGTCAGATCCCTAAAGACAACACACAGAGAAGAACAGATACTTTTCAAACCTACAGCTGTAACAAACATTTTGTATTTTCAGAGGAGGTCTGAGCCAGTGGAGGCTCTGGCAAGAGGGAGCAGCTTTCTGTCTGTTCTGTATAGCACAATGCACTGAGTCACAAGGGATGTTTTCTCTGCAGAGACTCCATGTTTCAACAGGTCCATTGCACATATGGCCCCACAGATCATATCACAATACAAACAGGGAGCAGATAGAGCCCCAGTAGCCCATGAGACTTTTCCAGCTGTGAGTCTACACTGAGCCAAAGAGGAAGCCATAACAGCTGCTGTTCCCAAGGGACCTGCCAGACCCCCAGGCATCACCTGCAAACCTGGGAAGAGCTCAGCTGGCTCTGATCATGCCCCTCATCACCCCTCTTTTACTTTTTGGTAAACCAGGTGAGAAAAGTTTTCCCTTTTCTACTTTATTCTTCATAAACCAGCCTGCCTTCTGCTCAACTTCTACTCCCCTTCTCCCTTGGTTTGGATTTCACCTATGTGTTTATCATGGTTTAGGAATGTTACTCCCCACTTCAGTGCCCCCACTGAGGCTCTCAAATCTCTTGCTCCCCCTTCTCCCTGTTCCTGCTCTGATGGGATGGAGTTGAGAATTGGGACACAAAAGATGAAGATCATGGAATGAGATAAGAACAGTTTACTGGAAATAGCAATGATATTAAAAAAAAAGAAAAACCACAGTAACAGCAACAGTGTTTATTACAAAAGTATACAAAAGAGAGGGTGATTCACATGCAAAAATGCTCACCACAGACCCCAAGACAATGAAGAATGGTGAACAGACTACCCTTCCCCCTGCCCACCACATTTTTTGGCCAGAAGCCATGCCTTTCTTTTACTAACCCAGAGAGTCCCTTTCCTCCACCCTCAACAACCATGTGAGGTGGTATAGATTAACATCTGTGTCATGGCCAAAACTAGGACAGAAGTGCTACTCCCTCACAGAAGATGTCAATGAGTGCATGCACTTTCCTGGGATAATGTGCAAGGGCAATTCTTATTCATCACCCACCATGCACCTCAGCTTAAAAACCAGAGCTCATTCCACCTGAAACACAGCTTTTGCACTCAACAATTTCTACTGCAAATAACAACCTGAGAGATCCTATGGGCTATATAGGCTGCCAGAGAGAATATTCTCAGAGATTATGCAGCTTGGTAAAGTTAGTATTTGCCTCAGGAAAAGGAAATCTACAGGCCTTCCGAGTCCACTAGTCTCAAGGGATTAATCCTTACTCCCAAAGGATTAGCTATTATAAGGATAAAAAGCTACAGAAATAGAACATAAGGGAAGTGGAGGTGAAAAAAAAAAAGGTGGGGCAGACATGTTTTTGACCTACCCTATTATCTAATAATTTTGAGAGTTAGAACATTTAATTTTCTGCTAATCATTTGTTAGTTTTTTATTATTATGTGCTCTTTCAAAATATTTGACTATACCATTTTCACCCACACTTTCAAGGGTTACAGAAATAGAAGGGGTCTACATACAGAGAGATATCACAGCCAGCATGGAAAAATCTCTGCAGAATGGGAAGATTGAACTGAATTTTAAAAAAAAAGTTACTAACTGAAGAAAAAGGGCCTGAACAACTTTTGCCAGGAGAAAAGGAACAGAGAAAAAGAGATAAAGGAAGGAAAGAAAGTAGGGCAGAGCTCCCTGGGGAACACAGTAACCAACCTGACTCACCAGTACTCTGGTGCAAGTGCAGTGGGGGTCCACGACCTGATTTGGTATCCCTGGGTGTCTCTTGCCCTAGATCTGGCAGAGTCAAAGCCTTCCTCAGCTAAACCTGAAAAAGTCAAGACTCTGGAAGTGGGGGGGAAGTTATTCTGCAAAAGTTTTTTTGACAGAATTTGAGAAAATGTATCCTGCCCTGAAGGACAGAAGGGACAATCCTTCTGGATAAAATCTGTGGGTGATGTTCTCTGGGATACTTTCACTTAGTTGGGTGTAGCACATTGCTAGTAAGACATTATCAAAGTGTGAATTCAGAGACGAGAAATAAACTAGAGACTCTCAGAATTGAGCTGTGTCTGGCATTTGGCTAAGAGACAAAAAAGATATGCTCCTAAGTCTGAAAATATGGCAAAAATAAGCAGAAGATAGGACTTAAACTGAAAAAAAAAGAAAGATGTGAGTAGGGAAAAGGTAATGTAATACAGCAGGTCAGAAACATTCAGTCCTAGAGTATTTTTCAAGTCAGACTGGCCATGAAACTAAGAAATCCTCCAGAGGGGCTGGGTTTGTTTTAGCAGAAAGGACAGGAGGGAAAAGGAATGATCTGTGATGCTGGGAAATCAGAATAAACTAGGTTGAAAAAGGCCTCTAAGATCATTGAGTTCAAGCTTTTACCTATCACCACCTTCTCAACTAGGTCATGGCACTAAGTGCCACATCCAGTGTTTTCTTGAACACCTCCAGGGACAGTGACTGCACCACCTCCTTGGACAGTCCATTCCAATGTTTAACAACCCTTTCTCTGAAGAAATTCCTCCTGATGTTCAATTTGAACCTTCCCTGGAGCAGCTTGAGACTATGTCCTCTTATCTGGTTGCTAGTTGCACGCAAAGCCTTTCCCTCATTCACTGGGCAGGTCACCTGATCATAAAACAGGTTGGTGAGGCAGGACTGCCTTTCCAAAACCCATGCTGGATGGGCCTGATCCCTTAGTTTTCCTGTGTATGCTGTGTGATCACACACTCACAATTATCTGTTCCATAACCTTCTCATGCACCAAGGTGAGGCTGACACGTCTGTAGTTCCCTGGATCCTCCTTCTGGCCCACCTTGTGGATGGGCATCTCACTGGCCAGCCTCCAGTAATCTGGGCCCCTCCCAGTAAACCAGGACAGTTAATAAATGATGCAGAGTGGCTTAGCCCTTCTGCTGCTCCCTCAGTACCTTTGGATGAAGCACATTCAGTCCCATGGACTTGTGAGCATTGCAGGAGCTTTATTCTGCTCCCTGTCCCTGTCCACCAGCTCAGGGAGCCAGTTGCCCTAAGGATAACCACCCTTAAAGACTGAGGCACAGAAGGCATTAAGGAACATATAATTTGGCTTTTTCCTCATCCTTGGTGACCCTGTTTCCTCCCACCTTCCATCCAATGAAGAATATAGATTTTCCCTGGCCCTCCTTTTATGGTTAACCTACTTATAAAAATGCTTTTAATTATTATCTTTCACAGCAGTGGTCAGATGGAGCTGAGCTTTTGCTTTTCTGATTTTCTTTCTACATGGCATAATGGCATCCTTGTACACTTCCTGACAAATCACAGAGATCCATTTTGTGATGTGTGAGGAAAGGGTATTTGGTCCTTGGGTACTTTCAAAGACCTAAATGCTTTTTCTGGAGTACTCAGCTCCAATGGTCTGGTGAATTTATTCAATTTCCTGAGTGAGGATTTATTGGAAAAGGAAATGTAAAGAACAGCACTGCATCTAACTCCCTGCTCTCCAAAATCTTCACATTTCCACAAGAGACATGGCATTTCTTAGCTGCCCACTTAATGCCACCTCTCCACCCTACTGCATGCCAGCCCATCAGCCTGGAGCTCACAGAAGTTATTAAACCACTGAAGTCTTTAAGTAACACAAAAGAACATGCAACAGAGGAAAGATTACCTGAAGCCAGCTTTCATCACCAGCTCTGTTTACCTGTCCAGCACTTCTTCCTGTACTTCACTCCCCTAACTGAACCTTGACCTGAAACAATCTGTGTCTTTTTTAAAAACTTTCCACACAAGTGAACAAGAAATCCTGCTGATTTCAGCATGAAGGAAGAAACCACTTAAAGTAAGCAATAATAATGAAATCAGGCCCTAAAAGTTTAGATTAAGCTATGGAAAATTGCACCAGTGACTCATTCTGCCTGGTGACTCCTCATTTAGGATGCTGAGAAATACAGCTCTGCTTGGAGATGATCTTTGTATGTGAGGGTACAAAGAGGAAGGATAAAGGATGTACAACATCATCTTGCAGACTAGAAGAGAGAAAACCTGCAACACATTGGTGTAATGTGATGGTGAAATGCAGCAGACCTGACTTCTTCCCAGGGTCTGTCCAAATTTCAGTCTCTGTGAAATCATAGAATCACAACATATCAAGAACATCCCAGAAGCAGCTGTTGTGTATCTAAACAGCTGAACAGCTTTAGCATTTTGGTGTGCCCTGGCAGCACAGCATCAGGTGGAACAGGAGAACTGGACAAGCAGGTGGTTATAGCATGGGGCCTGCAGGAGAGTGCTTTAAATCACACACATAGAAAGAGAGGATTCATCCAAAAAATTCTTTAAAAATAACAAGAAATGGGGAAAGGCCTGGACAGCCCTTCCAAGCCCAAGAAGCAAACAAACATAATTAAAGGCTTTGCAGTGTGCCTCAGAGCAAGGCTGCATGCAGTGGTTTCCCAGAAACAAGGTCCTGTTCTGGTCAGTGCCTTGCAGCAGAGGTCAGGAAAGCTGGAAGACCATCACTCAGCTGAAGGCAGGCAGGCAGGGTGGCAGGTCACCCAGCCCTGCCAGGACAGTGGGGACAGGGGGATGTGGTGGCAGCCACTCTGCAGAGTGGGGAGGGAACACCCAAGCACCATAAAGCACTGCACTGAGGGTGGAAGCTGGGAAAAGCAGAACGTTTTACTGACTTCCACAAGAAGGGAACAAAAGTGACAAAATGGGAGCCTTAATTGCAGAGTAGAGACATATCATCCCCTCTGCTCTGCACCCCTGTGGGGATGTGCCATGCAGATGTCTCTGTCTGGGGTGGCTGCCAGCAGGGCTTTGCAGAGGCTTTATCTCTGGGCTGTGCACTGACAAAGAAATTATGGCTTTTATGTGTTCTCTTACTGCAATTGCAGCTCCAGCTTTATGTTCCTGCTTTGCTGGAAGACAGTTTGTCCCTCTTCTCCCTCATTTAGCCCTCCTGAGGAGCATAGGGGTGTTATCATGGCCCAAATGACAGATCAGGAGGGTAAAGACTGAAGAGTGAAATCACAGATTTGACATTGGAGGCTGAGGTGAAGGTATCCCCATAACACAGACAGGCATCATGCCTGCAGGCAGAGTTGCTGGGAAACAAGACAGCCAGAAGCAGCAGCTGCAGGGGAGGAATGTAACTGAGACAAGGTCCTTCCTTGGACACTTTCTGTGGTGCCTGGAGGAAGATCACTGTCATGGCAACAGGAACTTCAGTCCTTCGTCCTGGTCAAGCACGACAAACAACTCGAAAGGAGCACTTCAGTGGCCCCAGGGCATGTGAAAGGAGCAGTCCAGGCGTCAGTGGGTAGAGACAAAGGTGCCCAAAGCACAGATGGTGTTGTGAAACTCATCCGTTTGTCAGAGGACAGCCCTGAACCTCTGAACCACTCACATCTCTTATTGCAGGGCTGCTTTTTCACTGGGAAGCAGACAGGCAGGTGTGACTCACTCAAACATGAGCTCGGGGTCGGAGAGTGCTCCCTTATCACTGCCCCCAGTGTTTGCCTCAGCCTGAGCACGTTTTGCAAGGCAAGGGCAGATAGTGCTGCCACTTTTGCCACCTTGCCTTCAGGGTGAGAGGAGGTGAGGCACTAGTTAATTAATTCTGTTCTGTCATTGACCAGGAAAAAAAAAAAAGGGAAGTGTTGGTGTGGGTCCCCCTGAGAATTAATTCTTTTGGAATATCTGGCAAACTAGAAACATTTGGCTTCAGATTAAGTGAAATGTTTTATTAGGTGGAAATCAAGTAATTTCCCTTGGGAGGCATTTTCTACAAAAGCCAAAGGAATCAGACAGAATGGCTGGATTCCCAAAAGAACAGAAACTGTTCCCGGGCTACAGAAGAGGGGTAGTACCACTTGGGCTGAGCTAAGCACCTGGCCATGGAACCCACTTTGATCTTCGGGGTTACTGGAAATGAAGAGGAGCAGCTTCAGCAGACACAGAAGGCAGAGTAGCCCTGACACTGGTTGTTCATCATGTAGGAGAGTCCCAGGTTCATGTACTTCTATCTAATTACCTTTCCACTTAGACAGTCCTAATCAACAAACCATCAGATATGCTCCCTGTGTATTTCAGGCTTCTCTTCTGAAGCCATCCTCCACTTCAACAACAAAACCTAATGTAAGCTCCCGGGTGACTGAAGCACCTGGGCATCAGCCTGTGCCAAAGGAGGCTTGGATGTGGGTCTCTCACAACAAAAGATCTGCCCTAGTGTGGACTGGGAAACCCAGCTGTATCTGCTAGCCAGTTCTGTATGGGAACCCAGTCTGCAAAACATGAAACATCAAAAAATGGATCAGTCTACATTCAGCCATAGATAGACAAAACAATCTGCTTGTTTTTACATAAACTAATCAATCATTTTGACCAATCGGGTACTGCAGTCTTCGGCAAAATTAAAACAAAATCTGGTAAGGTGGAGCAAAAAATGTAATAGGCACATATTTCTGGATTTAACTTCTTTCATATCTTTGCATTAATTATTCTCTCCTTTGGTCAGTGATGAAAATGGACACACTTTTTTTTTTGACCACATGCAGCTGTGTCAGTAACATTTAAATAGGCAAACCAACTGTGTGGCAGAACCCAAAGTTGTGTGGTACCAGGCAGATGTGCAGTGCTCCAAGAGACATGTGAGCAAAGCCTCCTATGTTCCACTGGTATGTGGGATCAACAAGGTTATTTGGGATCCATGAGGGTGCTGTAAATACTAGAGGGAAGGACAACCAGATTTTGCATAAACAGCATCAAGGTCTTTGTGTCAGCAGTCAACACCTCAGAAAATTACCTCATGACAAGGTTTTCAGGGACAGAAAAGTTCTGCACAGATTTGTAGCTTCCTTGACGTAAGTGCTTGCAACACACACTCACTGAACATGCTCTTCTTCAGGGCCAATTTATGCTTGTTTTAATATCCTTTCCAAAATATCTTACTGGGGTCATGGGAAGCACTATGCAGCCAAGTCAAGTGACAAGCATCAGCATGTTGTCAGCATGTGAAAGCAAAAACAAACCATTTTTAAAGGAATTAGAGAGTCTAATGACTGAGCTAATCTGAAACTGTTCCAGGAAAAAATGCATCTGGTAAAAGAGAGAAACTAGATGTTTTTACTTCCAGTTACTCCCCCAGGTGAAAATCCTCAGTACTCCAGAAACAAAGCCAAGCATAGCAGAGACAGCAACAGGATGGCCAAAGCAAGGATCTGGCATCAGAACATGCTATTCCCAGACTACATGATTAGTCCATCACTTCTAGAACAGCTTCTGACAAAGCCAGCTCCCCACATTGCCTTGGCCATCTGTAAAATCAGGAGAACAGGTGGATTTGTCCTAGTTCCAAACCAGTAATAACCAAGACTCACAAGCTGTCCTGTATTCCCACGCCTGTGAGACAGAAAGATGTTACTGCCCCCACTTTGAAAATGAGGAGCCAAGAATAGGTGAAATGAAACTGTTTGCCCAAATTTTCACATAAAACTGATGACAGAGCAGCTGACTCAAAACCAGTTGTCCTGTCCCTGGGTCAGGACTTTAATTACTCCAAGCCTGACCTGAGATTTGATCTAGAAGGTAAATATTGATGGCTCTGGGTGAGTTTTTCATTTTTCTTACAGGACTGCAGTTCTTGGAATTCACTTCATTAAGATCTCAGTCTCTGTTTACTTACAGACAGCAAAATTGCACACAGAGAAACTCAAGCATCCCACAGGTAGTACAATGTCTATACTCTGTGAAGCCACCTGGAAATGAAGAGGTAGGTATGCCAAGGCTCTAGAGGCATAAATTTCAGATTTGATACAACTACATAGAATTGGGTCATAGGATCTCTTCAGCGAACAATTAAACTTCCCTAGAGGATTTGTTTCTCTGTGGTGGGGTTTTATTCGAGCCCTAAATACACCTGTGACCAAATCCTCAACAAAGGAACATCTCCTGAATGTAGAAAATCCTAACACTATTTTTTATTGGTGCTGTTGACCTTCAAACTCATTCTGTAGAGACAGAACAGACCAATATCTTATCAGAACCCGTAAAACAATTTTCTTTCTTGCAAAGAATTTTAGAAATGGCCAAGTTCGTTCTGCCCTTAGTCTCCACTGGATGAGCCTCTGGAGTCTGTGTGCAAGTAAACCTCAGTGTAAATTATAGTTTAAACAGCAATAAAAGCAACTACTATCTAAGAGTATAGTGGTTGTCACAACACCTCCAGCCACATCTGCTGAAAATTTCAGCAACAAAAAGGTGGAAGTCAGGTCTCAGGCTAGTTGACTAATAGGATTTCCCTTCTGGAGACATTTTCAATAGCTTGAAATGTAATTTCAAATAGGCATTAAAAAAGTTTGCAAGTTTCCTATGAAGCCGAAATCCTGTAAGATTTTATTTCAGAAGTGCTGATACATACACAACATTAGATGCAGGCCAGGACTTCAGTAGTTGTTGAGTAAAATGACCATAGTTGGGTGTTTTTCCAATATCATGGCTGCTTAGCACTGAATAAGAACATCAAATGTATTTGGGAGTGAGCAACAACAAAACTGAAGAGTCACATCAGCCTCACACAAGAATCAAATTTCCAGGTTCTTAGGAGCAAAAGAAGTCCTACTTCAGCCAGCCAAAGGATGCTAGACTGACTACAGGGCACCAATTCCTAGGCAAACCTCAGCAGCTTTGTTTTTGTGCAGTTCCCAGATCAAACATGTGCTACAACAGGCAAGTTATCCAACATGAGACTGACAATTAAAATTTGTCAAACCACATATGTTTCCATGAAACATTCCTGCTTCAGCACATACACATTTTCCAACTGCATCAGCTTTGTTGAAACATTCCTACTCAGTTCCTCCTCAGCTTGTGGAAGCAAGCTCTACCTAGTGCTGCTTGCTCCCAGAATTACAATTTCTTCTTATACGAGCAACAGGAGAGCTCTCATTAGGACCTTACCAAGATCCTTTGAGCATGCAAATGGACAGGGTAATTCTGTCACTGTCATTCATCAGCTGTAACAAATTGTGTACATGTGCTCCCTTAACAAATTTGTCACAGTACTTAGAAACACATTGGCCCACACTAAATAGACAGGACTGACCAACTCTGCAACCCTTCATTAATTACTGTGGAATCATAACCTAGCACAGGTAGGTGCTTTTCAGAGTGGATCCACAGAGACGAACTTGGTTTTGGAAATAGGCACCTGCACAGTCCATAAAAGCCCAGCTGAGAAAGGAAAGCATGTTCCAATTAATCACTAGTGATTGACTTTCCTTTGTGTTGAACAGACTGTGCTGAACAAAGCAAACCTAGAGCTTGGAGTATTTAAACACAAACACAAAGTACTACATTGAGAGACTATAAAAGGAAGCACTATATAAGAAATCACATTTCTGCATGTTTTCACAGGATCACCTAGGAATGCACAATACTGGGTACAGCTGCAATACTGGGGCCGTGGAGTTCTCACACTTCAGTAGGCCATGTAGGAGGCATCAGATACTCTGCAAATTACTGAATTCTCTATCAGAAAGAATACAGTTCTTTCTGTAGAACAGAAAACCCAATCACTTTGGTTCCCACAATCAAAGGGGTCCATCAGTGTGTGAAGACCATCAGGTCCCCACTGTCACAACAGTCCTTGCCCAGTCACTGTTGGCCACCAGGGATGCTGGTACCCAGACTAAAGACACAAACATCAGGACAAAGTGATAGGGTCTCCTAGATATATGGTTACATCTTCTCATATGGTATGGGTGCTACAAGCACAGTGTGCTCAGTGACCTGCCTCCTCATGAGCACCCCCCAGGGCAGCTGCAGAGTAGCCTAAACAGATGTGCCCAAGCACCAAACATCCCAGGAGATGGCCTCCAAACTACACTGAGATGACATTGGGGTGCTCTTCAAAGAGTCCCTCAGCTATAGTGTCACACCTCTGAGTTCTCTTTGGAGCAGGGATTGTTTCCTATTTATAACTTGTATCAGGTTTGAAGCCTCTGGCTGTTACTGACATAGGGGTGACTCTGACCAAGAAGGCCATAATTAACTTATACTGCAATTGAGTAGATTTGTAAATGCACTGAAGAAATTACTGTGGCTCATTACTGAACAAGGGACAGAATTACAGACCTGTGCTCATCTGTACAACCCATGTATCAGGCACCACATTTCATCCAGAAGAAGACAGACAGAGCCATCATGACAGATTTTTCTCTTCCACAAGTTCAAACTTAAAAGAGTTAAAACAAAAAGGACCTCTGCCCCAGCTGCATAAATAAGAATATTTCCACTCAGAACAGAACTGAAATGGAGGTTAGATAAGCAAGGCCTTGGCAGTAGGAAAAACAAACAGAGCCAGTCCCTGCTACGCCCACTGAGAAGCGGCTTGTTTTGCCATGAAGCAGTTTGTCACACAAGATCTGCAAAGACTCACTGGCAGGCAAGGGCAACCTCTCTAGGTTTCTATGAGCTCAGACAGGAGGAGAAATGGCTCCCAGTTAGGATGTTTCCAGTGTTGTGACAGGAGGACAAAGATGCAGCCCATCCAGGCTCTCAGCAGCACACCACCAGCTAGATGTTTTCTGGGCAGAGGGCTAACTGGAGGCTACCCTGATTCCAAATACACCATGTCAGCTGAGAACAGGAAGCCAGTTTAATCAGACCTTGTAATTCCCTGGCAATCCTCACTTCCCTTGAAAAGGTTTTCCACTAATAACATCCCATCTTGGCTCAGACAGTGGTGGGAAGCTGGGGTTCCTCTGCTGAGATCTCAATATTAAGTTGAAAACAAGAGATATATAAGATCTAGGCAGACATCAGAGCACTCACTTTCACACAGCTCTCTAAGGGGTCTCAGAGGTTTAGGAGAGAGGTCTGAGCTCACCCAAACACCCTTTCAGAAATTACACTATTGCAGTCACTCATGAAGGAGCTTCAGCCCAGCATCCTCATGCTACTGACAGAAGCAGCATGGCTGTGCTGGGTCCAGCTGCACCCACTAACCTCCTCTGACCTCTGGGACACCTCACCCTTTTTTGCTTTGGGTAGGCTGGCTGCTAACTCCTTGACTGAAGGGATGATTCAGATACAGCTGTAGCAAGAAGAAACTCTTGTGATATGGCAGTGACACAGAATGCAGCATCTCTGTTTTTGTTGCTCAAGTGTCCTTTCCCCTCCTGCACCTCCCTCAGCTCTCTTCCTCTAATTTTATTCCCAGAGCCGAATGATTGCTTTTAACAAAGATGGTTGAGTCATTTCCCAGCTCTGATGTGCCATCTACCAAATGCTTCAGATGACTGATGTCTTAAGAAAAAACCCTGCCTGTTCCCTTGCTGCACATCTTAAAGCCGCCAAAATGGAGCAATTATACCCATTTTCTGTGACAAAGAACAAGTAGACCTGTCATTATCACAGCTTCCCCTTGGAAAGGCAGTGGGTGAAAGAAGGAAACACATGATCAGTGTCACAACAACAACAGGCTGATGCATGCCATGAACCACAGCTGTGACTCTACATCAGGAAGGTGTCTCTTCATGCATGCAAATAAAATAGCCCATGAAAGATTGACCTGGGCATTAGAGGAAGGCAGTGGTGGGTCCAAGGAAGCAGTGGTGCCCCTGCAGCGGAGTCTCTGCCAGACAGCTGCTGCTACACCTGTGGTCCAGCTCTGTGCTCTCAGTACAGACTCCAGAGGACATTAGGCATGGCACATCTGACTCCCCACACCATGCAGCATGGGCTCACAAGAGCGTACCTCCAGAACAGGCAAGGCATCTCTCTGGGGAGGTGCATTACTCTGCTCTGACTTTTCAACACAACACCCACCTCTGATAAGGACAGAATTCTGTTAGACAACTGCCAAGTAACCTTTGTATGAGGTACAGAATATTTTTCTGTGGCTTCACATCCACTGTGGGAGAACATGTGTACCTTTGGCTTTTATTTCCTCCTATACATAGTCCCATAAGGGATGGTGAAGGTTAACAGATGAATGACCATGCCTATGACCCCCAGGCAACACTGGCATCTCTTGTGGATTTTGGCAAGGCAGTGTACACAGCCCCTGCTGATACACCCTGACTACCTCAAGCAACCAAAGCCACACAATGCATCCCTCCCTCTCCACACTCCTCATGTTCCCACAAATCTCTAACCTTTTCTTGGTCACCAGTTTCTCCTGGACATAACTGATTGGCTGTTGCCTGGCTCAGAAGATGCCTGACATGCTCCAGTGTGCCTCACAGCAATGACTGGGAACAAGGAGGGGAGGCAGCAGGCTCTGATCTCTACAGAAGACTCATGTGCAGAAGTTTGGAGACCTCCAGCTTTGTTCAGCCATAGTGTGAGGCTGAGAGATGAAGGAAGAACAAGTAGAAGAGACAAGGCAAGTGGACAAGTCACAGTCCTCAGACTTTCCTTGCATGCCCCTTGTCTGGCTACACAATTAATATTTAGAACTTGGATGCCTTCACAAATTTCAACAAGCAACACAGAAAATCTTTCACTTGCCTGACAAATGCCTTTTCAAGGGGTCTGTACCACTCCAGTTTTTCCCTTCCTTCTTTCCCATCTCATTTTCTCTGCCCTCATATTCTACTCCTCACCCTTCTCTTTTTTAACAGCATATAACTTTTCCAACCATCACATGGGCTTCTAAAACATTGGACCTCTCACACCTGAGTCAAGCCCTTTCCATCTCATGGCTAAGGCTCTCCTCTCCCTGCTCCTCTCTCATGAGCCCAGAAATGCCCCTTTCCCCACTGACTGCTGACTCCAGTCAACATGGACATGTTACACACTAGCACAACCCCTACCAGCCACTGCTCCTCATCCTTTGCTGTTTTAAGCTCAAACCAACACAATATAACTATGCAAGTTTGAGTCATAGCTTCCTGTTCCCATCTAACAGGAGTCAGAGGCTGAGATTTGCTAAGGTCTAATCCTGAAAGTCGAAAGTCAAAGATCAGAGAGACCTCAGTTGTCCCAGTCATTTCCCTGCACTCAGCCTTCAAACTCCTGACTAGAGTCAAACAAAACAAACTAATGAGAAGCCTATGGGTTGAGCCTGCCCTTTTACTGGTTCAACATTTTATATTGCTGAAATAAAATCATGAGAGCAGAATAAAGGTAAAGACCTACACTCAAGAGTCTGGAAAGCAATATACTACTTGCACTGTTGGTAGGAGATTGGTAGATTGGCAGGATTTATAAGTAAGTCAACTCATGCTTATGTTTCAGGTTTCAGCCTAGCCTACAACTCTCAGAAAAAAGCCATGCACACCTTCCCATCCACAAAGGACAGTCCCAGGGAACAGCTCTTTCAGGCATTTTGTATATTTTAGCAGTGTAAATACCCTTGGACAAAAGTCATCATTGCTCTGTGGCAGGGTCACTGATCCAGCCTTGCCAATAATACAGCAAAGTTTTCTTTAAAGCTGAGCACTTGTCTCCCCAGAGCAAGTCTCTGCCTTAGATACCACTGCCTGTCAACTCATTTCTCTGTTGTCATTGGAAAGAAGAAATAACAAGTGAAAAATACAAACCAGTGTGGCTTGGGAAAATTCTGACAGTCTGACAAAGGAAAGCAGAGGAAGTATCTACTTGTTTATACATTTTGAGATCTTTGAATAAAGATTTCCCTGAAAAAACATCGTGACTTCCTCTAACCAGATGAAGAAAAGAAGATGTCAGCTTGTATCTCATCAGATTTTCTGGTGTAAATTCTAAACCAGGTATTTAGATGGATGATGCTTTTCAATGACAGTAATGTTCCTTCTGAGAAGCACTACCTGCATTTAAAAAACACAAACTAAACCAAACCCACTAAAAGAACAGAGTGTACAGAAACTACATACCACCCACTCAGCCTTACAGATGCAAAACAACTGAATCCACAACGAAGAAAATAAACAGGGAAGGCAGCCAGAGCACAATGCCTGGCTCAGGCAGCAGCAACCAAGCAGCAGCTTTATCACAGAGGTGGGTAAATGGCTGCACAAACACAGCTCTGGGCACATGGTCCTTTGTGTCACCCCAGAGACCCCTCCAGAGCTGCCAGGAGTTCCAGCTGCCTCCTGCTCTTGCATGCTTCTCTAGCACCAGAACTTATTTCTCAATATGAAGCACACTTGCAGAGCTGTAGTGCCCCAGATTTCCCCAAGTACAGTACGTACATGCTCGGCCCCTGTTAGTTCAGACACTTCAGGAAGGGCAGCAAGACTAACACGGGAAATGGAAGGAAAAGCTGATATGGGAAGATCTCAGTAAAGAGCACAACAATAGGATTACATAGAGTCAACAGAGGACAGAGCAAGGGAATTTTCCTTGCATATTAAGACACAAAACAAACCCTGAACAACCTGGTCAAGCAGTGCAAGAGGCTATTGGAGAGGCTGTGAATACACCATTAATGGAGATATTCAGAAATCAGCCAGATGTGGCCCCGAGTGGCTTTGCAGTTGGTCTTGCTTTGAGTGGATGGAAGGACCAGGTGACCTTCACAGATCTCTTCCAGTCCAAATTAAAACAATGGTGTTTGATCAAAAGCTACCATTAAGAATTGGAATAAAACAGGAGCTTGAGAATGGCTATTCACAGTATGTAGGAAGAGAACAGTGATCAGGGGGAGAAATCAAATGCAGAATGATTTGGAAATATTCTGTTATTAAAAAGAACATGATCAAATATGTTTCATTGAAATCACAGGCCAGCTATATGCCTGACATTCCTGATATTGCTGGATGCATCTAGAGTGGGAAAGCCAGACTGAGGAGAAAAGGAGAAGCACCTTTCTCCACCTTCAAGAGATGTCTTTCCTGCCCACCATGCTTTGCATGTTGCAGAGGGGAGGGTTATGGATCCGCCCTAGGAAGAGGCAGCTCCCTGTCCAGTGCTGACAGGTTCTGGCAGGCAGGAGTGACCTCTCCTGGAGACTGCCACCCTGGTAGCCCTGCTCCAGGGATGACAGGAGCCCAGCCACAGGCTCTGGTTGCCTCTGTTTGGCCAGAGTGCAAGAGAGAGGCCCCTAACAAATCTCTGCAGGCACCCCAGTGTCAGCCCCCAAGACACACTTACAGTAGACACCCACCATAACATTGTCAGCCTGCAGAGAAACACATCTTTGGAAAGCACCTCTGTTTTGTATTTGGCATGAGTAGGATTACAAGATAATGAAGTGCTTTCTGTTTCATCATAAACACAGTTCTTTAAGTAGATTTGATATAAAAGATATTTAAATCTGAAGGGCCTATTCCAGTTAACCTGTCTTTGGAACAGGGTGAAATACAGAAAGGTGACTGTAGAGAACTGTGACAGTTATTAAAAGTAGTGACCTAATTAGTCACATAATTATATAATTACAGAAAAATTGGAGTTGGGAGGACTTCTGGAAGTCACCTCATCCAAGCTTCTGCACAAACAGGTGTGATTAGGTGATGAGGTTGCTCAGGTTGTCTGGTTCAGTTTTAGTATCTGCAGAGACATAAATTCCACTTTCTCTCTAGGAAAGGTGCTTATCTTTTTATGGGATGAGGTCTTATTTAAACACAGTCCCATATTTGGTGATATCACTGGTTTATTTTACGTAGATAACTCTATCAGTACATTCATGTCAGGAGGGATTTTACAGCATCACTTGACATTGTCGTATGAAAACAGAAATCCACAACATTAGTGTTGCTCATGGAAAGCAGGTAGCATTAACTATGATACAAAAATGGTGAGCTTAGAAAGACAAGATGTACAGGCCCACCTAAAAGCCTGTCCAACATGACAAATTAAGTTGTACATTATGGTAGCTAATGCATCCAAATTTGGATCACTCATACAGTGGTAAAGGATAGTGAGGGTTACATGGATACTGTGGAAGACAGTCCCTCGCAAAATAGAATCCCCATAAGGGATGGTTAAAATCTGACTCTACCCAAGGGTCATGGTACATAGTTCAACAAGATCTTGTTGCTAGAACAAATGTGACTCTTGGACCTAAAAGCACAAAAATATCCTGCAATAGCAGAGATGTGGTATTATCTTAGTATACACTGCTGTTGAAACAGCAGAGGAAACCACTCCACTGTATCAAGAGAGAATGTGAGTTTTATGTCAGTGTTCATAGTTTAAAGACAACACTGAAATGGTCAAGAGTTCAGGGAAGGGGTTCAAGAAAGATACAGCATCTGGAAAACATACTTCTAGCAAGAATCTTCAGAAGGTCAATCCAAGTTTACCCAACAGAAGGTCAAAAGATGATTCATAATTACCAGCACCAGAAGAAATTATAAGATATAAGTCTTTTTAATCAGGTAGAGAAAAAAACAGGAATATAATTTGATGTGGCGGTTAGAAGCCAAGCAAATTCAGAGGAACTATAGGGGGCACTGTCTAAAAAAAGCCATTAACTATCAGAACCATTTACCTAGGAATGGGATAAGCTTCCACAGTTTGAGGCCTTGAATTGAAGACAAAACAGCCTTTTTTCAAAGATACAATGCATCTCAAGAAATGTTGGAGCAGAAATTATTGAGTGAGATTTATTGTCAGAACAGATAATCATAAAGTTCCTGCTGGTCTTAAAAATATGAAAAGTGCCCAAGAAGAACAGAAGAGATCTCTGAAAGCAGTGAAATACATCTGAACAAATTGTGCTGTGTTATGAAAGAGATTTTAATTACTATTAGAAGTTGAAAAAAATGAAATCTTTTTGAAAGCCACAATTTCTTTAATAAATATTAAAAATCTAGTGAGGAAATCCTTCACATAGCTGGCAACAACTGAAGAAAAGACAAAGAACATCTGTGGAAAACAAAAAAGGTCACAGAAGTATTCCTTTTCTGCAAAACTTGAGTGTAAATGTGGATGAATTTTGGTGCAATTGAGAGCAACACCTGGCCTCACATTTTAAACAAATAAGGCAGAGTTTTGTACTCTCATAAAATCAAACACAGAAAACAAAGGAAGGTGTAAAAATTACAGTCTAGTAATCTGTAATCTACAGTCTAGATTGCTCAGTGTTGTTGAGTTTGCTCTGCCCAGTTTTTGAAAGCTGGCCTTGTGCCGCGTGTTTTTGTATATTTGCAGAGGATTTGTGGGTGCAGAACACCACCAAAGCAGCCACTTTGTGCTGGTGCCAGTGACAATGCGTGGTTACAGGCTGCAAGGGAGACTCAAGCTCTGGCAGGGGGCTGCCTGGGAAGTGCTGTTTTGATGTGAAACCAGATGGTGTTTCAGTGGTGTTTTGCTTTGAGATTTCTGGGTTTGCTCAAATCCAGGAAACTCGGGAGGAGGGAAACCACAAGCAGATGAAAACATACCCAACTAACAAACAGTTTGCACAAGCTCCCCTGTGCACAGTCTGGGGAGAAATGTAGCCCTGGCCTTTCCCACTGGAGCCACACTGGGACCCAGCACAGAGGAGCCATGCTGTGAGTGAGGACGTGCAGACAGTGGGAGACCTACAAACCCTGCTCCTTGGGCAGATGGGAAAGGAAACGGGAACTCAAAACAGAATAATGCTTTACAGAAGATTTTTTTTTTTCTAAAATAAATCCCAACAACCACCAGCTGGTTCTCGTTTCAGTCTGCAGATGAATAGATTTCCAGCAGAAAAGCAGCAACAGATGCCTTGGTGCTGCTCTGCAGGAAGCAGAGAGGCAATTATCCACATGGAACTCACCCCTGGGACTTACAACCCAGGATGCTCTGTCATGCCAAGCTGGCCCACAGCCCAAGAGCTGCACCCTCCCAATGCCTACTGCTGTTGCTCTTCCAGCCCTAGGTGCATCCCTCTGGGGCATCACAGGGCATAGCTGTGCTCTGGGAACTAGAATAAAGGGTGTCCTTTCCTTTCACATCCTCAGAACTGCTCATGAGGCAGGGAAGTTTGGAGGGAGGCACAAGAAGAGAGCTAGAACAGACAAGGCAAGATTTTCACAGGTGTCCCCAGGAGGGAGGATGGGGCCTGTGCTGAGCTCTCAATGGTATTATGGCAACAGAAAGCAAAGATGGTTTGCCAGTTACAGGTTTTACCTACTCAAGTCCCCGTGGTTTTTCACTACTTAGATGCAAGGGAGAAGAGCTGAGGGCCACAGCCTTTCAGGAAGTATGTCACCTCCCTCCATGTGCACCTTACTCTGTGCGAGAAAGCCCCTTAAACCAGCTCCACACAGGCACTGCTGGACTTGCCCTGAGAGCCTCTCTGCTGGGTCTGCAAAACTGTTTGACCACAAGGGTCCAGGTTGCATCAAGTGACACACAGGAGCCCTGGGACACAGTCCAGCCATCCAAAATCAAACCCCCCCCACCTGTGGCTTACCATGTCTCACACCACCATCCCATCCTCAGCCACAGGGGTCTACCTGATAGAGCAGCAGCAGCCTGGGCAGCTTCAGCCATAAAGCCAGCAGTGGGAAGTCCAGTAGGCAGGGAATTGGCTTTACAAGGTGGCTGCACATTTCCTGCACTTCCAAGGATCACCCCTGTGCCAAGAAGGGGACTGGGAGGCTGGACCTACTTTAATGGCTTTTACAGAGCCTACAAAATCCTCTCTCCAAGCAGGGGTATATAAGGAAGGTGCACTGGTGGATTAGCTGCAGCTGAGCCTTGAGGAGGAGGCAGCAGGTTGGGTTGATGCTGGGGCAGGACACACATGTGTGTGCTGCAGAGGCAGACTCAGAACAGTATATTCCACCATTCCTGCTCCCCTGGGCTCTTCCTGGGGCAGCTGGCTGTAGGTGTGCTACAAGGCTGCTTGATACCTGCTGGAGCTGGGGTCAAATGAGAAGCAATATGGGTAGGGATTAGCACAGTGGGTTGGTGGCAATCGCTTTCTCTGCTGAGGGTGGGGTCTTGTGTGTTTTCCAGCCATTCCCATCCATGCCACACTCAGCATCCTTTAGTGCTAAGCCCAGATCATAAACTTCCTGGGATGGACTCCATGTCAATTTGTATATAAAACAAAGGGACAGCACATACATGCTTTATATAAACAGATACTGGAGTAAGGAACTCTGCCACAGTTAACATTTCCTCAGGTCAACCCGAGCCCTTGTTATGATTGCAAATGGTTTTGCAAGAACAGCTCTTCCAGTCAAGGAACGTGCGTTTTAAATATCTGTAACATATCGTGCACAGACACATCGCTGTGTCAGAAGTGCACATGCACGCTCCACACTCCAGTACTACCTGCTTACATTTACCTCATGCTCTCTCCTGATCAACAATCTTCCAAAAGCCAGAACACCCTTCAGGTATCCTGTTTGGAGAGCAACCTGGACTTGCTAGTTAATGTCACATCAGCTTGTTGTGACAAATCAAGAGGATTGATTGGCTTTTTGTGCTCCTAGAAAAGCAGCTTATGATTTCTTTCAGACTAAATAGTCCCATTTCTCTGACTGTTCCTGCCACCTTACAACTGCCTGGCACAGAAAGCTGACAGCCCTGGTGAGGGAAAGGGCCACAGAAGAACACAAGACTAGCAGGCAGTAATTCTTGCACTTGTTTAGAGCTGGACTAAAAATAGAGGTTCTTGAACCCATTTCACTGTTAAAAGCCTACATAATTCAAACAAGTTTTACCAGTAAATTGCAGCTACAAAGGAAAAACCCACAGCCTTAAAAGGTCTCTGGAAGCCCATCCAAAACAGTGTTCTGTCCAAGAGCCCTTTATGGGAGGGCGGTGGAGGACAGGGTGGGAACTCAGATGCTAAAGACAGCTCTGGGCTGTCGGGAAAAGAGCAAACTTTGCCCCCTGTCTCTGGTGTGTGCCTGCCACCAGGACAGCATGTCCAAGTGCTCTGAACTCAAAGCAAGAGGCAGCCCTTTGCTTACTCATTTCAGTACTGCGAGCCCCAGAATACGTGCACACTGTGTACTGCCTCTGCCCTGGGAGCTGTCTTCAAGGGAACTATGGGAAATGAGGAGGAATCTTTGCTTACCAGAGTGCAATGCAAGCCTTTTAAGAAAAGTTCTACCTCGTATTTATATAAGTATCCAAAGACAAAACCAAACATCAAGTGCATTTTCAAAAAAACCTAAACAAATACAACCCCTGGATATACAGACCTTGCTCCCCTCCATAATAAGGTAATATCACCCCTTTGTTTCTGCAACACTGTCAGTGTAAGGAGTTGACATTCTCCACCAGTCTCCTGCCTTCAAGTGTCATTTCTGGTTTCCTCTCCTTCTATTCCTTAAGCTTCTGCTTGCTTCCTCTTTCCTTCTCACAGTCTGCCCTCAGCATTTCCTCAACACAAAACAGAGCCTGTGACCTTCTGCAGATGGTGTAGTCAAATATGAACTGTCAGAGCTTATCCCTTCTCATTTGGCCTATAAAGAGTTTCCCCACAAGTAGTCAGTTTTATTTCATCAGCTACCACTTTCAGATGTTCAGAGATGAAAACTTTATTTTAATTCTAAATGCTAAACCCTCTACTTACATCCAATATCTCGAATGCCCTCTCACTAGGTGAGGAGCAGCACCTATCCCTGAAAATGCAGGGGGGAGAATTCAGCTGAGCCAAGATGAAAAAGGTGGGTTTACTCCCCAGCTGAAAGCATTGCAGAACTTTTAGTAGACATGAGGATGCCCAAGCTTTAATACATAACACACATATCAAAGCTGACTTCCATGAAAAATCTGCATCAGGGTAAATCCATCTTTGTCATGCATAGGAATAGCTGTGACAAGGCAGTTGACACTTCAGGCTCTGAATTCAGGAGTGCATGAGTGGAAAGACATTTGTGACTCAAACCTGTTGGTAAGATCATTAAATGTCCTTTCCAGCTTTCCATGCAATTATTTGGACTGCTGTCTGACACTCCTGGCACCAGCCCTCCCTCAGAGGGGGATGGTTTCATCTGTATTTGCACAGGGGAATTTACTGAACAATTAAATCAGCAACAGCTCCCCCAAGGCTCCAGCTGGCACAACAAGTAAGGCACCAAGGCAAGAAGCAGCCAAGAATGTGGGGCAATGAGCCAGGAGCAGCTGCCTTCTCCATGGGACTTCAGGTGCTATTCCCACTCTCAGCACAGTGGTCTCTGACGTGTCCTGGCCACGCTGTCATGGTGCAGGGCCTGGAGTCATGCAAGCAAAAATGCTGCTGGGGCTTCCCATTTAGGCCTGCAGCATCATCAGAGAGACAGGTGCACTTACAGATGGCAGACCAAATTTTTCCATTAAAGATCTACCTAGAAATAATGGGGGAAGCCCAGGCAGGGAAAACAAGCATGGTGACATTCAGCAAAACTCCTCCACTTTCATGATAAATTAATTAGTCTGGAGGCAGCGAGCCGAAGCATCCCCAGCTTGCTGCAGTACAGTGAGTCATCCCCTACTCTTTCCACTGTTTAAAGACTGCCCTGCTCAAAAGCCAAATGCATCTGTGGAAACACAGTGAAACAGAATTGACACAAGCTAATAGGTTAGGGCTGCCATTTGGTTTTTGCTGCAACCCTTATACAATTAAGTTAAAGGAGTAATATTTAATTGGAAAATTGCAACTGCCCTACTGGTGTTGAGAGGATGACACACAACTGGTAAGTCAGATTTATTGTCGTTTTCCAGGCAACAAATGGCAGGTCACAAGACCCTGACAATGCATGGATGGAGGTCAACAGTAGCCACAAGGATTGTCTAGTCAGCCTTCAAACTTAACATAATTAGAAATATGATCTGCCTCCTTACCTCCGGCCAAGTCTTCTTTCCTCTCACAAACAGTGAAAAAAAATAGGGAGAAAAAGATTGGCTAATATTCCTTGGAGGCTTGTTTGTATCTACAGATTAATATGTCTGATGGGTTCTGTTGCTACCAGGCTTAACCTTTTAAATAATAAAGAAACAAGAACTTAGCAACACTGTGAAAATTCCCATATTGTCCTGAAATGATTGTTGTGACTCTCAAAACATATTAACACATATTTTGCACATCATAAAACATATGACTGGGTCTCAGGTCAGGAGAGAGAGAAAAATGGACCAGTACCACTGTATTCTTGATTAAATGCAACAATTCCCATCATAGCAAAGGATTTATTATTATTCTGCTGACACAGAGCCAGGATCATACATCCAAAACTGTCTCAGGTATCACACACTCAACAGGCTTTCTGCATAGTACTGTTCATGAACCCCTTCTGATCTGCATTTCAGATGCCTGGTTTTGAATATAAGAGATATAAATAGATCAAGGCTAGATCAAGTGGTCTTCAAAGTCACTATGACAAATGCTGGAGGACAGCAATGCACCATTAATGTAGCAATATTTTCCTAAATTTCTCCTATGGCAACCTCTATCAGACCCCAAGATCTCTCATGTTAGCCCCCAGCCCTGTGTTGGGGCTTTCTCTTTTGCCTGCAACCCCTTTCCCAGGGAAGTCAGGCAGTAGGTTACCATAAGTATTATTCCTAAGACATGTTAAAATTGATTTAGAATTGATGAAAGATGACAGCCCCAGAGTCCAGGACAGAGCAGTAAGGCAAGCTGCCTAGGTACTGCCTAGTATCAAAATTTCTCCAGGAAAAGGGGGCATTTAATCTTTTAAATAATTAATCATTTAATCTTCAGCCTGCTCCAGGTCTCCTTCCCTGAGAATGCCAATTAATGTTCAATATGGCATTTTCTAAAATATAACTTTGAACAGTTTATGAACTAGGCAAAGATGGTGAACTCACTGGAGACCACGGAGTGGCCATGAGATGACTGTCAGCCAGGATTTTTGAACACAATTAGCTAGGGTCATGTTCTAAGAAGTGACTCAGAAATGAGTGACTCTCTAACCTTTTTGCCAACCTTGCTTCTTTGCCTCCTAATGATTGCTAAATTGAATCTGAAGCAACCCCACTGATGACAGGAACAAGAGCTCTGATTCCTGGGAACAAGTGTTGATGACAGAGGAATCGCTGGTTTAGTAAAGCACTGGTTCCTGGGCTCTGCTCCATCAGATGCATGTTTCCTTATTATGTTCCCAAAATCCCCTGGGCAGGGGAACATGCAGTAGAAGCACACTCAGTTATTTTTCAGAGACTTGCCCCTCCAGGCTGTCAAAGATCTGAAGGAGCTGGCAACCAGCCCACACTTATTCTGATAAATGCTATTTGCAACTAAAAATGGACTAAAATAGTCTCTGAAAGCTTGTCTGAAGGGGAACAAGCAGTCTTCTTCAGAGATGCCATTAGCAGGAAGATGTGGAGAGGGATATTCTGAGGGCTGCTTATTTTTGGCTTTCACCCCACTTTGTCATTTGCCCTGGCCAAATATAAAGGATAAGGAAATTATAATTAGCTCTTAGGGCAATGTCGATGGGAGCAGCAAACAGGCCATGGCCAAAATTCAAACTCTAGTTTCCTCTGCTTCTTCATCCATTCCCCTGCCCATGATATGAAGCCAGGGAATCTGAACTTCGGCCACTGTGTCCACCAGACAGCATGGATTCTCCATTTACTACAAAATTGTGATATATCAGGAACTAGGCACTGGCCATCTTTTTTTGCCTGCCTGTCCTGCTCTTAGTCTTGTGGATATCCAAATATTCCCCTCACAGCTATCTGGAATTGAGAGAAATGCAGAAGTTTGAAGGGAGAATTTTTAAGGAAAGTGCCAATTTCCCATCACATTTTTAATCACTAAATAGCCATATACAGTTAAATGGTCGAATTGGGAGGAAAAGATGCAGTGAGAAGACAGGTGCACGGGGAAAAAAAATTGAGCCTTTGGTCTTAGAAGACAAGCTGTTAGGCCAGGATTTCCAAAAGCTCATCCCACTGCTGTAAGACAGTAGCTGACAACAGTGGTGGGAGCTTTGCCATGCACTACACTGGGAGCAGAGTGAGTCTCTTGGTCCAATATCCACCACAAATTCAGGAGCTTTTGCTGTTTCCAGAGTTAGCTGTTGCAACTCAGCTCTCCAAATTAATCCTTCTCAGAAGGGACACCCCCACTAAATCCCAGGTATGACCAAATAGAGGAAGATGGGGATCCTGTCTCCATCTGCTTAGCTGATTGTTCTGTATGCCCACCTCCTCAGCACCATGAGGCCTCCCTGGCCAGCAGACCATTTCAGTCTCAACAAACTGCTTGCTACTTCTTCCCAGCCTCCTGGGGGTCAGTGTACCTCATCAGACATCACAGGTCACAGGCAGAGCAATGTATTTTTGTTTCATGGTGAGGTGGGATACAGTCTGTCTCTTAGAATAATCCTAGAATTCTGTACCCCTACGCAGCCAGGATCTAGGACACCAGGTTTGTTCTTAACTCATGTTCCCACGATTCAATGTTCCCACAGCACCTTGGAGCTGTCGCAGGTTTTATCCTCTGTGCTACAGGTCTGAAGTTAGTTTGCAATGAATGCACTGTGTGCAGGGAGTGCTCTGTGATCTGTGGTGGGAGGGATGCAGGAGTCAGGCAGGAAATTCTAGTTGTGCCCTTCCAGACATCAGGGTACCCCTCTCAACGGCAATTCTTCTTTAAGGTACACTATGACTCAACAGCTTTGCTGTCTTTCCCTGTTTTCCACAGTCTCCAGACTCTTCCTAGGCTACAGGAGTCTGTAGTAAGCCTACATTACCAGCCTTTTCTTCCCTAGTTGATATTCTGGTAATCGTCAGCCATGAACAAAAAATTCAGTTATAGCTAATACTGATATTCAACCCAAGGTGGCAAGCTTACTACTGCTTAATAGCAATAGCCTCCTGCCTCTATGTAAACATATTTTTGCATTGAAATACTTGTGCTTTACCTATTTATTAGTTAATTACAAATAGGAAATTACAAAATTAATCCTGTGTATGTAATGAATCATAAATTAATGTATTTTCCCTTAAAAGCATCATGGGTAATGGTAAGGAACGTGTAAGAACTTAGCTGTCTGTTTCACATATCTTCATAATCCTTACCTTCTTCCTTCACATATTTGCTGACATGATTCTGTGCACAGTCTTCCTTTTCGTATAGATTTGCAGCTTGCAGATCTTTGCACAGGAGTTCACAATACTCTGCTCTACTGACTGATCTACTAGGATTCGTCCAGTCTTCCTGCTTAGAAATCCACATTAATCCCTGTACAAAGACTAAGAAAGACAAAATGTCAGTTTTCTGTTGCCTTTTAGTTAACAGGAATAAATTTACAAAGAGTCATGGTTCATAAAAGGAATAAACAGAACAGGTTGTTTCAAAACCTCTTTGTCTCCCTCTGATAGGAAACTGCTGGAAAGTCATGATTACTTTTTAATAGTTGATGCATTTCCCCTCTCTCTTCCCAGCCTCCCAAGAATACTGAAATCCCATTTTAATGCTCTTTCTTTCCATAACAGGAAGTGTGGAAAGTGTTATAGAAGCAAAAGGAGAGATATTTGCCAGACCAGAGGTTTCCAAGAGCCAAGATAGTGAGAAAAAATCCTGAACTAGCATAAGATTTACAGTCAAATTGCTAGAGCTGGGACTCAGAGCTGAGTTACAGTGACATGAGTTACCATGAGTAACCAGCCACGCACACAGGAGGAGCCAGGACTACTGCAAGGCAACTGAAATTAAGCTTAGCCTGTGATGAAAGGCAGTAAGATGATCTGCTCATGCTGGGCTGCAGCACGTACACTCAGACAGCTGCCCCAGCTCAGCAGCTGCACTGGGACTTGCAATGGCATGGCAAAGCCAGGGAGCGTGGGAGCCCTTCAGAACCCAGAGCCCTTCAAAGCAAATTGTCCCTTAGGGATGTCTTTGTCACAGGGCACCCAAGAACACAACAGAAGCAGGAGAGATGACCACAGGACACTCTGCTGCATCTTCCCAGGGCAGGCTGAGTGTGCACTCCTCAAACTGGTGCCCCAGGAGCCAGAGGAAAGGGGCTGTAGCAGTAGGCAGAGCATGCAGCCAGGAGCAAGAGCTGTCACTGCAAGAGGAGTAGTCACTGCCCCCAGGTTTTGGCCCCTTTGCCCTCTCACATGTCACCTCCACCCCTTTCCCATACCTGCAGCCAAGCAGGCTGCAGGTGTCTCTTTATGAAAATAATGCCTGTCCAGCCCTAGGTCAGCCACCTCCTGCCCCCATGTAGCAGGTTAAATAGCAGCAGTGACACATCAGCTGTACTGCAAACACCTCCAAATGTGTCTGGCTTTAGGAAGATGGAAAGCCAATGCAGAATCCCCATAAATCACCCTGGTCTACAGGCCAGAAACAGCACTTCATTCGTTACTGCCATGATGGCTCCAGGAAAGGTTTGAAGCATGACAGGAACCATTGCTCTGCAGCACCAATTTCATCATGTACTGACTGGCACAAGATAAATGGGATGCTCTTGCCCTGTACTCCTTGATCCTATCAGCTAGAAGAGAAAGCAAAGCTCACCCTTAGAGAGGACAGAACTGTATGTACCTCGTACAGCAGAAGAGACTTAAAGTGGTGGGACATGTGTGCCACAGTATGCAATTCTTCTCAGTATTCCCCCTGTGTCCACAGCTGGCTCTGGAACAGTGGAGCTGCTGGGCTTCCATTTTACAGAGTGGTTGACTCTGAATGCTAAAAACCGTCTTGAAGACTTTCTCACCTGAAATGTTAAAGGGATGTTTTAATACAAGTGCCCACCTCACCTTTTGTTCACAGCAGGGCACAGAACTGGAATGTCCCATAGCAAAGTTTTCTACCCTGTCCCCCACTTTGGTCCCAGGACTGACAGACCTTATTGACCTCACAGGGCTTTTTGTGGCAAGAAGACAGGACTTGAAATTGGTGGCAAGAAATGCATTGCAAGGGATATATTTTGAGCTATGCTAAAAATAGAGCTCTGACCCTGCTTGTTTATATATAGCAAGATCTATATGTGTGTGCTTGCTGGCAGTAATTCAGTGTAGGGGCAAAGACATCCCTGCAATTCACCCCCCAGTTCAGCTCTTGGGTGGCTCCAGAACAGTGTCTCCCAAGGGCAGAGGGGCAGCAAGGGTGGCTGCTCCATGGGCAGAGGTGGCAGCTCCTGGTGTGAAACAGCCCTGAAAATACCTTTTCCAGGACATCACATGGGACAAATCCACAACGAGGGGGAGCACCACCAGCTCAGGACTGCAGCTGGAGGGTTCTGCAGCACTCTTCTGCACAGGACTTGTGTGGCCTCCTCACAGGCACCTTGGAGAAGCTGTAGAGTGGGAAAGAAGGCACAGTGCTGTAATATGGAAGGTGTAGACCTTGCAACAAGACAGCAAACTTCAAGTGCAAGACTCTGGCTTGTGGCCAGCATTTGGGCTGCAGAAGAGCAAACTTTTTCCTTCCACCTCACTGCACCCAAACACTCACACTCCACTCTGGCACTTCATCTAGACCCATGTGCCTTGGGCTTTTATCATGATAGCTCAAGACACATTCATTACTATCTTTAAATTCCAGTCCTTGTCTTTGCACAAGATTCTCAGTTTCTGCTCAGAAAAAAGCACCACATTTCTGGTCCTCCTCTGTATAGAAAAGTGTTTGAGTCTCTTGAACTGTAGTTTAAAACAAGGAAAATAAACCAAAATTAATACTTTGTTTAGTCTCAAAACTTTTTCTGCACATAATTCCTATTTTTCACAGCCTGAAGCCATGGCTGAGCAGGCAGGGGCAAATGGGGCTGATTGCCTGAGTCCTCTATGCAGAAGCAAACCAGGTGTCTGATCCTGTTACATCAGGACATCGCTCTGCTGAGCCTGTATGTAAAGAGTAATCCTCTCTCTTGCCTTAGGCCTCTTGAGTCCTCCTTGTGCCCATGGTATTAAACACACCAGAAGAATTGCTTTTAAAACCCAACAGGATTATAAATATCAAAAAGCAATTCAAAGCCCTGTACCCTTCCTCAATAACATACTGCCCATAAGGTGTGGACCTTGTAGACCTCCATTGCCTGAGACCAGCCCTGTTTTTGTAAGCACTTCCTGAGATGCCTGTGAGCTCCAGAATCAGGAACTGGTTTGGAAATCATCTTCCTTCTCTGTGATCCTTTGAGCAGCCATGAAAGGCTTAACTAGTTGTGCACTGTTCTGCCTCACCACCAGCAGCTTCCCACATGGTTGTGGCAATCAGGGCTCCCAAGTAGCCCACAGCTAGCTCACAAGTTGCCTGGCAATGCCAAGCTCCTTGGTGTCTCCTCACCCATGGACAGGTTCAGTCAAGAATTAGGTTCCCAGGGGTCACTGAACAAGACGGGGAGATTGTTAAGGTAGTGGCAGAGGAAGCTGGAAGTCAGCTGGGTAGCAGGAGGGGCCAAGGAGAAGGGCTTTGGTGGCAGCCTCTAGGCTAAGAGCAGCATGTGTCTCTCCTCACAACCATGGAGCTTGAGACCCTGCCTAGGGTGACAAAACCAGACACAGAGCTGCAGGTAGGGGTTCCACTGTCACCTCTGCCTACACTTCCCTCCAGCATGTGATGGAATCAGGTTTAATCCCAGAGCCAGATCAGGCCGAGTAAGGATGGGACACAAGTCTTTATTTCTGTCCCACCAAAGGTTAGTGCTCTATCTGGACTGAAGGACAAAGTAACACAAAAATGCCAATGTTTGTTGACATTTATCTGAGGTCTATTCTAGGAGACCTGGTCTGAGTACAGTTATGGGGTCAGAGCAGTCTGACACTTCAGAGAGTGTGCTGGGCAGAAAACCAGAAACTTGATTATCATGATTAACTGAGCACCCACAGGTCTAAGGTGGAGTGATTGTGGCACTTAAATGTTAGGTACAGAATGCCAAAGACACAGTGGGTTCCATCTGGACTCAGTTCTTCATGACTAGCAAGTGCTGACTTCAAGGGTGGATGTTCAGCCTTAGCTTTGCCCTCTGAGATCTGGCAGGACAACAGATTCAATATCTGGTATTGACATGACTAATTCCAATGCCTGCACTAAGCAGATAACTGAATGTAAAATGCATTAATAAAACAAAAAGGGAAATGTATTAAAGAAGAATTACATAAACAATATTAATATAGACCTATTAAAAAACAATTAATTAAATTAATAAATAACAGCTCCTGGAATCATCTGGTTCTGGGATCCTGTTTTCTGAGACTGTGCCCTAAATAATAAACCTGCCCAGAGCTGAGCACGCTGGAGGTTATCTCACACTTCCAGCATGACTCCAGCACAGCCCTGCCAGTCAGTGCAGGGAAGAGGCACTCTTTCTTTGACAACTGTAGCCCCATGAAGTCTGTGGTGGCCCCAAGGCCACAGTAAAAGCTTCTGCCACTGCACAGCTGCCCACACAACTGCTGCACCCTCAGGTACCACATGGTCGTGTGTGGGGGAGCTTGTCTGGATAATACAGAATACATCCCTAATGTACAATACAATTACCCTTTGGGGGTTATACAGCCAAGGCCAGTACAGGCAGATGGCTTTCTTACCTGAAGGTTGTCCTGGTTCATGGATAGATCCATCCTGTCTGGGCTTGGATGTCCTGTCACACCAGCCCAGAGAAAAACTCTTCTGCTGCAAGCCAGTCTCCCGTGCAGAGTGCAACGTGCTTCAATCCACATCGCTTCCTTTCAAGATATCAGTGCTCCCTGGGAGTTGTTTCCTACCCAGAAGATAAATGCTGGATCAGATTGTGGTAGAATTACATCCAGCCCCAACCTGCTTCCCCTGGTTCATGCCCTGCAGACAGGATGCTGATGTGTATAAAGTGCATACATTGCTATGGTCAGGCTCTTGGGAAAAGAAGCAGGCAGATAAGGAGAGAGAGCTGTACTTCCCACTCATGCAGAGACTTTGGAAGAATCACGAATAAAATGCTAACTACATTTCTCACCTCATCACAAAATCCTCTCTGCTGACCCCTTGTTAGAAGCAGAAGTCACAAGCAACGCCCCAGTGAGAAGCAGCAGCCTTAGGTCTGCCATGCAATGCCCTGGCTGTATTGCAAAAGCCAGTATTTGATTTTATTGCTAAAGATACAAGGATATGTGGTTTCCACAGCATGAGGAGCATTTTGTTCTTTCAATTGATCAATAACTCAGGACTGAGCAGAAACCCCTCTTCTAAAAGCTTTTTTGGATCCTCGTTTGCTGGAACCTGATATATAAGGACATTCATGAACTGAACATTTTGTCTCCAGGGAACATCGCACAGAAGGAGAGCTGCTGGTTGTTAAACAACCAATCCAGTTCACTGAAACACACAGAAAGGATTAACAGGCACCATTTATCTCTTGGATTTTATTTGCTGTCTTGTCCCAGCTAACAGCACAAGAAACCTGACCTCAGCTCAGATATAGCCACACAGAAAGCATGGAGAGCATGAAGTGTGGCTCAAAGCAGGCTCAGTGATGTGGCCAAGGGGAAAACAGATCACAGAGGCCACTTTTTGATGTGTATTACCATGCTGCCCATCTGCACAGCAAGCCTCCCAGAGCCCAACCTGCCCTTCCTAGTTCTTCCACAGCCTGATGCTATCAGACATCATCTTCTTTCACAGTGGCACCTGTGGTTTTCCTAGGATACAGAGCAGTACCTGTTTCCACAGCTTCTCACAGATTCAGCATTGCTGTGCATCAAGTGTCAACAAAGATGCCCACAGTGTCCAAGCCTTTGTAGCATTCACCCCCATTTTTTTCTAATCTTACACTCTTTTTCTGCCACATTTAGCCTTCCTGAAGACAGAATGGAGAAGACAGCTCTGACACCTTCATACTGCCTCCAGCAAGAATCCTTCCCAAAATGCTAAAGTTTTTTGGAACAAATAGCAGTTACCTCACCTGACCATTCCAACCTTAAATATTTGAGCACCAACAGTCAGAACTCCAAATTACCATAAGGTAATGCTGCTCTGATTTCATTTTGCGGGAGAGGAGTGGAGTGGTACATGAATGATTATGATAAGGGCAATATATTTGAGCCTTCTGTTCTTTATTTTCCATCTCAAAAGCCTTCAATGCAGCTATTCATGCCTTCAATTTTCCTCCAAGGAAATTTGCCCCTATTAACAGCCCCCTGCACACTCAGTCTTGTCCTTGTCTTGCTAGTTGTTTCTCTGTTCCATCATGTACATGAAGTATGAGAAACCTGGGGTGAAACCTTGGCTCAGAGGCATGCTGTGACAGTGGCTCAGATATTTACCATGATGGAGCTGAGCCAGCAGGAGCCCAGCCCACTCTGTGCCTCAGCAAAACCCACCTGAATCCCTCAGTTTATTCATGGTCACTTCAAACTCCTGGGGCAAGAGAAGACCCCAGAAATTTCTCTCCCAGCCCAGAAAGATATTAAATCAATGCCTTAGATTAAGTCCTTGTGAGATTGCTGCTAAAACACAAATGAGCATGGTCCAAGAGCAAGCAGTCGTAATTTGAGGGCTATTTGTGCTCTCTTTATAGTTTCCAGTTTCAAGGATCAAGGGATAAGTCCCTTCTCAACAAGCCAAGGCTGATTTTGACTTGTCAGAAGTGCCTCTCAGTACCACCCCCATTAATGGCAACCCCTTTCCCCTTTGGTTATCCCTTCACCACCAGCTAGCTAATATCCAATTCTAATTACAGAATCACAGAATCAGCTA
>VZTT01068894.1:993-40574 GCA_013400855.1 Buphagus erythrorhynchus
CAGCACCTCAACTAGAGTTTGCATTTTGTGTAATTTAGGTTAGGATTTTCGATAACTCGGAGAAAAATATTTTGCAGTTTTTAGACCATGGGAAACAAGAAGTGGTATTATGGCTCACCTAATTTTTTTACAGTTAACTGAGGTACCTAAGGTAGATGCATCTTCAACTGAGATTGTCCTACCATGATTGATATAGAGAGAAGCCCTACAGGGAAGCTTGTTGACCAGGTCTTGGGACAGGAGTGTGTGCATACATGTCTGTGTGCATGTGTCCCTCCAAAAGGCTGCCTTCCCAGAACAAACACCTCAGCTAAGTGCCTACTGTGGTGGGGCACAAATTCAGCAATAAGTTATCAGGGTCTTTCCTGACACAACAGGGCTAAGAATTACATGAAGAGAAGTACTGGATTTATATTTATGTACTTGGCAATTCCTAAGAGTCAGCAGAAGGATGCAGATGTAGTTTACGGATGTATATTTATTCCTCTACAAGACAAAAATTCTGGCACCTATTTTCATACCAGATGACCCTTCACAGCCCTGACATATGGCTGGAAATTGCATGAGCTCAAAGAGTCTTGAGACAAAAATTTGCCCAAATGACTGGATGTGTATTGCAAGTAGCCAGTCTTTCACTTCAGTCTTGCTCTTAGAAACAGCAGCATGACAAAAGATGAGCCTTGTTTCTCTAGGCAGACATTCTGGCCTAACCTGTTTGGCATATCTGTGAAATCATGGCCAGAAGTACAAGATTTGATTCTTCACAAAATCAGCAATTAAAATCTGATCATTAGTTTGCATCCGGCTGTGCTATTCCCCAAAAGCATTTGACTAACACATGATTGCTCAGGAAGAATTAGAAGTGGCTGGATGTTGTGCCCAACTAGTTAGACAAAATACTACAACTAGAAGTAAGGAACTAGATTAGATATGGTGGAAAGCTTCTGTGGCTTTGTGTTTGAAAGATACTGCCAGATAACCTCACCCCATCAAGTGATATACTACCTCCATGTCAAGTAACCATGAAAAGTTTTTACGCAACAGGACAATTGATGTTTCATTACCTATTCATTATCTTTTCATAAAACATCCTTGTTTTCTTTCTACAAAATAAGTAGGAGGACAACAGATGTCCTGTGCTAAAAATTTAATTATTGTGTTTGGGGATTTTGTTTGTTTGTTTTGTTGGTTTGGTTTGGGTTTTGTTCTGCAAGAGCAATATGCCTCAATCTTTCTAAGTCTCAAAAGCTTCCCTTCTTCCTGGAAAACTGTCCACTGAAGACCAGAGCAGAAACTTTCCTGGATAAAAACCCATTTGTGGCTGTTTTTCCCTGCAATTCCTGCAGCTGTGCATCTAGGATCAAAGTAGGTTGTCCATCCCACTTCCTCATATCCTCTCTGTGGTCCCACAGGTAAAGCCACAGGGTACCCTGTGGTGTGTACCTTCCATGTCTTCTCCCTTGAGCAAAAGGACACCTGCTGTCAGTTGTTGAAATATGGGCCTGTACAGGTGGGGAGCAGGACATATTCTCTCTGAATTGCTGGAACTCATAAGTCAGTTTATCTGAGTTTATCTATCAGTTTCCCCACAGCCACAATGATGGAGGAAGAAATACTCTCTTCATATTCCCAGAGCTGCCAAATCACATCATTGATTTTTGGTGGTGAACCACCTTTCCAAAAAATTTTTGCCAAGGGGCCAGTATGTACTGTTGGTGCACTTTGTATAAATTTCCTCCGCAAAATTAATTTTTATAAGAGGTCATCTGGATCTGTGGGGAGCTGCACATTGTCTGGGTCAAAATTTCATTTCTTTCTCATATTTCATTTCCCTCAGTTATTGAATTCCTTTCTCTATTGTAGTCCATTTGCCTGAGTTACATGAAATGTCATCTTGGCAGGAATACCTCACACTTGGTAAGAGTCTCCTTCAATGACTAAAGACGTGCATCTTTTTTCCCTTTATTTTTGGTCAATGCCTGGTTCCTTAGCAAGTGATCCCAGCTGCCTGGTTTCCTTTCCCTCTAACTCCACATTATTGTCTCCCTTGTCCCAGCACTGGCATAGCCAGGCAGTAAAATGCTCACATGGATGATGGCTGAAATCTTTTCTTGGCTACTGTAGCTCACTCAGAGATAGGGATTGAGTTGTGGTTGTCTCTTCTGTCTCCTCATCCAGTTCCAGTGATAGCCTTGATGACAGCCCTGAAAATCACCCCTGTGATGGCTCTGCTTCTTCCTCCTCTTTGCTCTCTCTGTCCCCCTTGACTGTTTTTGCTAAAGCTTTTTTACAGGTGACTTTCATCTACTTTTCTGCTTCTCTGCAGGGCCACTGACAGCAGCCCCTGCTGATTCTGTTTCAGGGGTTTCAGTGGCAGTGCCTGTGACTGGCATTGGAGCAGCCACAGTGTCTGTCACTGTGGTGGGAGCAGCTGCAGGGCCTGTTGTCATCTCATGGTCAGATTCAGAGTTCCTCCTGAGGCCACTGAGCACTGGTGAACATGGCTCGATAGGCCTGGCCAGGCCCCAGCACTTTGCAGTCATTTGGGTCCTCTCTGGAGTGCCAGCACTCTTTTTAAACAAATACTTTACTAGTTTTTCAGGATTCTGAATTTGTTCAGGGGTAAGGTACATTGGAGGTGTCCACTGTCCCAAGTACTTGCTCAAGCAATCCCACACTCCTCACTACTCCAAACTATCTGATCTTTGTGCAGATCTCTGGGTAATATTCTGAATTATTTGTCTAACTTTAAACAAGACCTGAACCATACGCAATAACATGCTGGCTCTTAACAAAAGGACCAGATAGGTTTCAAGGGTAGTCAAAAGATATTCAAAATCTTTAAAATTCTCAACTACTGTAATCAACCTGGAGGACAAGGAAAGAAAAAAGGAGGGAAAAAGATAGGAAGATATGTCCATCACAGTTTGTTCCTCTGCGAAGAAAAAAACAAAGATGTTATTATTAATCATTCCCATTAGATGACTCCCAAAATATTGAGTTGCCTACAATACTGAATACAGACACCAGATTGGCATCCTGAGGAGAGACATTGTCACAGAATAAGCCCATCCTGTGAAATACCACAGAGAGCACAAACTGCAAGTAAGGTATTACTGGTATAACAGAGACTAAACAAATAGGAGAGAAAATATGTCTGCATTGTAACTAACAACTGCTAAACCAATACAATGAATCTTTGTAACAATTTTCTTTTAACGTGCTGTGGTCAGATCTGTTGTTCCCTCAACCCTTTGTATTCCTTATTGGGCATCCAAAAGGATAATTGTGGTTTAATCTCAAATGGAAAAGAAAGCACCATGCAGCCACTCACTCAAACTCCCTCTCTACTCACCTCCCACCATGGTGGAAGGGAAGGAGAATCAAAGTAAAACTTATAGACTGAGATAAGAACAGTTTAATGATGAAAAATAAAGTAAAATACAATACCAGTGGTAAAAAGTGATAATAGTGACAATAAAAAGGAAACAAGTGGTGCAAAATGCAATTGCTCACCACCAGCTGACCAATGCCAAGCCCCCCTCACTCTGAACCCAGATAGAGCCCCCTTCCCCGTAAGTCCCCCCAGTTTATATACTGGTCTGACATTCTGTGATGTGGAATATCCCTTTGGTCAGTTNGTAACAGCTGCTGAGCAGAAATTACCTCGACCCCAGCGGAAAACAGGAAAATGAGGTAGGAATGACTTTGGAAAGGCATGGCCTTGCACCAGTGCACACATATCCCCGAGATGTGCCCGGACACCATAGCTCCACTGCACTCCCAGTGCTGGAAGGCTTCAGTTGCATGTGTAGCTGCTTTAGATCACATTAACTGCAATTTTTCCCAGTGGAAATTCCAAAACAGAAGGAAGGAAGCCTCCTGGGGGCTTCATTTATGTGTGAGCCAGGCCAGCTTATGAAAGGAAAGAATATGAATATGAAAGGAAATTCTTCTTGCCATGACTCCATGAACAGAGCTATTGGGGTTCCTGTTAAATATTTGCTTGCTAGCCATGAAGCACACTCCATACAGTATTTATGGAACATTAGGAATTTGTACTCCTTCTCAAGACTCCTTCCACTAGCTCCCATCACTTGAAGACCTTTTCAGAGCTACTCCAACCTGTCTGTGTCAGGAGTTGACTATGGGACAATGGGTGAGCCTGTAACAACTGTGGTTCATGCTGAAATCAAATTCCTCAAATATTCATTTCAGGCAGCTTACCAAGAATCAAGAGACTCAGTTTTAATTGCATTCTGCCTGAAATTTATTATCAGCTGGCACCTCAGACTGTCTTTTTAAAGTCTGGCTCCAAAGTAATCGTACTCAGCACACCTACAGCAAAAGCAAAATTTATTTCTCAAAAATACAACAAAGGTATTTCACAACCTGAAAACTTGCATATCAAAGAAACTGACAAAAACTGTTGTACTTTCTCCTCACAGCCTCATGACTGCTGATTTTTATCTCCTTTTATGCTTTAAGCTGTTTAAAATTGGTGATCAAACATCTCCCGATAAAGAAAAATGAACATAAATTCTTTTTCAGACAAGACTCCTTCCTGTGCCAAGGATCACAGCAATGAGCAACAAGGTAATATTGCATGTCCACACAGGCTTCTCTCACAGGCTGCCTTTGGTCTGTGCCAGTTGTAGGCAGAATTAAAGATATATTAATACTAAGCAGAGAACCTGAAAGTGAGCCTTAACACAGATTTGCTTGGCTGATTGCTTTTTGCCTATCACACCCTTTACCTGGGGTTACGTGTCAGATTTGATACCTGTTGGACTGTGTCTGAAGATGCCTCTGGCTCTCCCAGCACAATGAGGCATGGAGGGCTGGGCTGGCAGCCCCTTCAGAGCCAGTCCTGACTATATCCCCTCAAGGTGGGCCAAGAAAGGTGCCCCAGCAACACTGCTGGTATGTTATTCCACCCCAGAAATCTCTGGGTTACCCTTTAGCACTTCCCCTCCTCAATCCCAACAGGATGCAATGAACTCAAGAAGCAAAAATCTTCCCTCTCCCACAGTGGTCTGCAGTGCTCCCTGCAAGGGCACTGTGCCAGGCCACCAGCTGTGCTGTGCTTAATCCTAGTTATTTTTACAGCATTTCTTGTAATGGTCAAAGATACATTAGATGTCTAACCTTGATGGTGACAGTTTGATGTTGTTTGTTCAAAAGCTGCACTATGAGAGCTGAGGTAAATCAATTTTTTGCATCATATTGTAATTAAAACTTCTGCCACACCACCTCGGCCAACTTGCATAGTAACACACCGGTAATTTTTAAAATAAAACTAAAAAGACTCAGTGGAACTGCCTGTGGTTTTGTTTTACACACAACAGAAACCAAACCTTCATGTAGGAAATCACAAAGAGAAAATAAAATATGTCACAAATACAAACACCTTGGCACCTTTCCACTGTTCAACACAATTTACAAAATACTTTGAGTGAATAAAGCATTAGTTTGTAAAACATCAGCTAATTTTGTTCTCAGATTAACTATTAAACAGGAACCACCTCTGATTCACTGTAGACAAGCAGTAATTTAAACAAACTTTATAGTTAAGGCTTGTTTAGACTTTGTTTCCTGCTCCATCTGAGGTATTCTGCATAAAAAATGTGTTTTGAAGACTATGGCAAGCAATAGTCTCAGTAGGCAGATATTTCTGAACAGCACAGAACCCAAGCAGGGATATCTGTCCATCTTCCAAAATCACATTTATTTCTGCATTACTCAGGTGGGAATTTCTAGCTCTTTTCCCTCACCTGAGTGCTCAGTAAAATGACCACAAGCTGCAGAAATAAAATACAAGTCCACTACCCTAGAAGGAATGAAAGAATTTCAATGCCATAGATGTTTCTGAGCACAAGTCTTCCACTTGCAACCAAAAAAGCAGTTCAGATTTTTCAAAGTTCCTGGTGTCATAGACCATTTAGGATGTCCTAATACCAGGACATAAACATAACATAAACATAAACGTGACATAAACGTTAGGACATTTTTCAAGGCAATCAAACACACTTGAAAATAGGAAGAGGTAATAATCTTTTCAGTCCATAAAGAAATGTTTCCCAGCAAAGAGTACCCATATGTTTAGTATCAATATGCTGGGACACACTACTCAGTAATTTCCACTGTAAAAACCTCTTAAGGCCCTGGACTGAAAGAATAGAACTATTACACAGAAAAGGAGCAATACATACACTGAGCCCCACAAAACAATGACTGATTACTGACTACTCACTGACTACTCATACTGAACCAGTTCATCAATAATTTTAACCAGAGATGGTGAATTTCCAAACCATGACTGCACTTTACTTCACAGGAAGCTGGGCTCCTGTGAAGGTGTCTGTTGCGGCAATGCTGGAAGAAAGTCTGCATATCACCAGTAACATGGCCTTTGACACCCAGAAATTGAGCTGTTCCTGCTCACTGTGACAGGTCTTTGGCTTCATTCTGCCACAGATGCTATTTCTTTTCAGTCAAACACAGAAGCATTTCTTCAGAATGTGCAATGACTCTGGGAAAAGCCTGGGAGAATTTTCTCTTTGGTTTCAAACTCCTTTATCAGGCCTAAAGAATCCATTTTGCCTTTGTGCTGCTTTCTTAATGAAAGACACAAAAGATTAATGAATGACTGTGATAAAGAAGATACTCCACAGATAGTGGAAACTAGGTAAGCAACACAAAAGCCAAGAAAAAACAGAACACAAGAGTTAAGAATATATGCTATAGAAAAGGGGGCAAAAACTCCAACACCGTTCAAGAGACATTTTCTACCAATAAGTCCTTCTGAGTTTATCTTTGAGACAATATGCTCATGAAAACCCCTGTTGCTTTGCCACACACACATCCCCCTCCTGCAATTCTCCACAGTTCATCCATTAAAGTAGCCACTCTCACTCAAGCCATCCACCCTCAGTATATTTATAGCACTTCTGCTATTAATTCACCCTTTTGTGGGTGATCTCTTGAGATATGCTTCCCCTTGCATCCTGTGATTATTCCTGTCAGCTAAAAATAGTCAGCTGAGTGGGTCGATACATCCCTTCCCCCTCTCTGAAACAGATCTAATTTACCCAAATACTCTGGTCCTCATTTTCTGAGTGGGGACATCTTCAGCACTGTAAGACACTTGAAGAGGATATTGCTGAGACTACAGTATTTGATGAAATAAAATTAGTGAGGTATTTCTCCAGCTCTCCTGGGGAAGAAAAAGAGAAGGAATAGAGTCTCATATAAAGTACAGGCAGATGCTTTATCTTTGCAGCCTCATGTGACCCAGAGCATAGCATTTGTGATGAAAGCCTCTCAAATCTCTTATCTCTAACTAGTGGCCACATGGTCATACCTGGAATCGTGTCACATTCCACATCAACTATTAACACACTGTGTAATTTCTTTTGCTTCTGTCCTAGGTAACCATGCCCAATTCTCCAATCTTGTAACAGGATGAATTAATATCAAACAAACTATTTTAAGCCACACTATTTTAAGCTGGCAATATATTAGAGGCTCTTAACTGATAGGACAATAACCAAGGTTCAACAGAAAACTCACCGAACAAGCCTGGAAAAATATCAGCCACTGTCAGCATGACCATTAGCTGGTGCAGGACAACAAATGCAGATCACAGAAATTCTCCAAAATGAAATCATGGGTGTCTTCCAAGCTCATAGTGGTAGGTAGCTATCTCACCTCATGCACCTCTGGTATCTGTTATTATGGTCCACATATTTATCATATGCATACCTCTTGAAGAATGCAAGAATATGCTAAAAATCTTCTTAGAGCAAGAGACACAAGATCCATCAGATTCAATTCCAAAACAAGCAACATATTTTTTCATTTCTTCTCTTTAAATGGCTGAGGAAAACAAAATCAGCAAAAACCACCACATAAATCATTTCAAGTGAACAAATTTATACAAAGATCCAGTTCTCTCCAGAATCCTAAAAGAAGAACTACAAATTGCTCACATAGAAAACTTCTGCTTACAGAGATCTTAAGAAACTACTCTAAGGGGACACACGAACTACTTTTTAGTGACACAACAGTTGGCATTTTCAGACTCATCTGAAGGCAGCCCACTGACTAAATACAGTCAAAGGAAACCAACAGAAGAGTGTAAAAGGTTTGAGATGTACACACAGAAATTCAGGAAAACAGAAAAACAATAGCTGTTTGCACTGAGGCTACAAAACCAACACTTGTAAACACATAAATACAAAGCATATTTTGAAATCACCAAAGTACTCAAAATAATGCAAACTTTTTTCCGAAGTTCATCTATGAATTTTTGTATATATAAATTATGGATGAGATTTCTTAGGACAAAATACCCTTTCAGTGGTATTTCTACTTGCCCAGAGTTTTTGGAAGTCTGGTATGTGCCAAAGGAAGCTATCACAAAAGTGTTTTTTTCAGTCTTTCCTACATCTTCACCTGCCTCTCAAAATTCTGATCCATAGGACATCCAGGTAATGCCACTAACAAAATATAATTTCTGCATAAGTAGGTTTCAAAGTGTTAGTTCCTGAAGTTAGATAGTGTGGGCCCAAGTCAACAGAAAAATGTTTATCAGCTTCAGTGTCTTCAGGCTGAAATTTTGACCAGAAATTCAGAGCTGGAATGCATCATTTCTGGACCATAATCAAATTAGTAGTTGAGAATAAGAACATTTCATTTGCTGTTTCATCAAGTGACTGCAGAAATTAAGCGAAAATTGTACATTGGTTTAAAAGTGCAAACCCCACAGAATTAATTTCTTATACAAATCTCCTAAGCCTGAAAATAAACAGGAATACTGCAAATTATTTTGCTCCACAGCCACTATCCTGTGTTACTTCTTTGTCTTCCAGCACAAAGACAGCTCTGTCTGAAGGCAGCATGAGACAATGATCTATAAGAAAAAAAAAAAAAANAGCATTTAAAAAGAAAAGGTGATTGATACAAACAAGGATTAGCCACACAGCCACTGTCCCCTATGTGCAATGTAAGTGAGCACAGGCATGTAGAGTTTCCATCAGAATTAATGGTGGTAAGGTGCTTTAAATGAGAACAGAATACAGTCATTCATTTACTGATCTTTCTCTTTCTGTCTGATACAGAGAGTGTGTGCCCGTGTAAGCCAAAAGACCATGTTCCTGTTAGATAAAATATCATGTCACAGATCTCCTGATATGGTCTTAGCAGAACAACACTTTTGATGTGCACACAGCCCAAATGACAACTCTCCTAGATGTTGACATCCACTCCTAGACACACTGGTCTTTGACTACAGATTTGTGCTGGTCCAGGTCCCGCAGACCTTGGGAATACTGTAACATCAAACCCCTCCTTTTTTTTTTTTTTGTAATGACAGCTTATTCATTAGCTATAGAAAATGAATACTAAAACTATAAAAATACACAGAAAAGTGATATGGCAGTATTAATTTGATGCAGAAACTGATTTTTGTCAACGAAACAGTAAAATAAGACATTATTATAAGTGTATATCTGTACTTTTAAAAAAATAAATACCACAAATATCGAACAGCGTTCAGAATGAGATGTAAACATCTTTATCTTCTTACATCTTTATCTCATTACTTAAAATTTTCTCCCATGTACAACTTACTCAATTATCCTTAGGAGGCTATTCGCTGTAGGAAGTGAAAGCATCAGCATGATTTACAGGCCTTTATACAATTCGAGGCAAAACAGGAAGAACATTGAAGAAAATACAGAGAAATATGACAGATTTTGAATTTAATTTCATGTTGAGCTATGGATTCTGCTTTATGGTCTTTCCTGCCTAACCTGAGCTCCTGAGGCTTTCAGCTGCTTGGGGCTGAGGTATGAATGTGCAAGCAGTCCTCTACCTTGGGCTCATTCTGTTTCCTATGCCATCCTGCTTCCTGTGGTGCCTATCCCGGGGGGTGGGTGGAGAAGGTGTCTAAACAAGGCAGAGATCTGAAACTGCATGCAGCCAAAAGCAATGGATGTTGAGACTTAACATGCCTCCTTTGCACTAGCGTATTACAGCAACTTACAGCAGTGATGGTCCTGCTGCAGTGATGGTGTTTAGCTCCCCTTTTTCATTGCCCTCCCCAGAGCATGCACAGTTACCCAGTGACTGCAGGAAGGATGCCAGTGGTAACTATTCTGTGTCCATACATGCTACATGACCATCAGCACAGATGCAAATGAAGGATTGGTGTTCCAGAACCAGAGAGCACTGTATTTAAGCTAAGTAAGTCTTTGATTATGCCTTTTCTTCCCAGGCTTGCCAATGGGTGGGGCATAAATAACATTATTCCAAAAACATCCCAGAAAATAACATGGCCTGGAGATACACATTCCTACTCTTCTCTGGAGGTGGGAAAAATTATTATGAGCAATGTTTCTCCCCAGGTGAGAGATCCACCACCTCAGCTATCAGGTGACCCATGAACTGCATCTAGTTCCACATCTATTTACTTTCAGTTCTGTCAAAGACCCTGGAGACAAGGTTTGATAGACACCATCAACTTAAGCTAGTTATTACTGCTCCAGCAGACACCTGGGAGCATGTGAGTTGTAGCACTAAACCAATAAGGAGCTAATTTTTGGTACCACTGATGTTTTAAATATTGCTGTCCTTAGAAGACTTTTAAAAGAGTAGAATGAGCAGAAAAAATGGAAGAAGCAGGCAGAAGGCATGGAGAGTTGAATATTGGCAAAAGAAGGCTGGTGTCAGAGCTTTCAAGCCTAAGAGAAGAAATTAGAGTTACAGAAATATGTAGGAATATAGGAAAACTTAGTATGGGAAAATGAATAGTAAAAAAAGATTCAGTAGCTGGAGAACCTGACATTCTGAAAAAGGAAAGGCATATAAAAAGGTAAAGTGCAAGAAAAAACACAAGTGAGAAGATATGGATAAATAGGAGCCTTAACAAACAGGAGGACCTTTAATATCAGTGGGGATCTTTGTGTTGTGTTGGCATAAAAAGGCCGATGTTTCATCTTATTCGTACACTGCCATGCAGAAAATGGCTTAGTGTAAAAGAAGTTAATAAAATAAATAACTTATATAGCATGCAGTAAGGACATGAGCCTGAGTTACAACCCTGAGAATCCCACAGACAGGATTAGGTAGTTGGTATGGTACTAGTGTCAGAAAATACAGAGGTACTAGGGTGTCACCAAGAATACGCACTACTTAGCAGCGCCAGTGACAGAGCAGTGTCCCATGCCAGAGGAGCGAGCAATAAGGCTGCCAGCGTCTGGGTGACAGTGTGTGTGGCTGTTACCACACAGCACTGCCTCACACAACACAGACACTCCCTAGAGGAACCGTGAAAAACACATTACAAACTTCAAAACAACCTGCCACTATTTTATGTACAGGTATGGATGGCATCATGTGGATATGTGTGAAAGAATCTGGCAGGCTCACCCATCTTCAGGTCTTCCACCAGCAATCCTACTCCACTCAGCCACACAATCCTCAGTCTCACCTGCAGACCATATTGCCATCTGGGCATTATTTACACAGACCCTTACTGTGACGCTTCAGCCATCATGTTCCATAAAACAGCAACAAACACGCCATCCATTAGCTCCTAAAAAGCTCTTAAAGTTTGATTGACAGCAGTGGCACACAGTACTTCTGGGGAACTTCTTGTTTCAGCAAGTAGTAACACTTCTTAAGGAATGCTATGTGGTATGGGAGGAATTTATCTCCTGTGTAAAGAGAAACAGATGTCGAAAAGAGCAGGACATAAGAACATTAAGGGGCTGCTGTGACTGGTCTAGGGCTCTTTTCTGAACGGTGCTTGTTTTCTACCTTTCTAATATTGTTGAGTCATTAACATTTCTAAGTACTCTCAGCCCCTCTTAGACCTGGTAATTTCTCAGAATTTCTCAATGGCTTGCAAAACCAGGTCTATTATCTCTTTTTAAATGCTAATTCTTTTCCTACCCACTTCCACTTCTCTTTTCTTTCATCCTAACCATTCTCAGCATATAAATTTCTCATGGCAGAGACAGCTAGAATTCCAGTGCCTAGAATGAAATGCTTTTACACTCAGAGTAGGTACAGATTTTAGCCTAGTATGCTGCTAATACAAACAGTGTCTTCTGTTTGAAGTGCTTTCCCTCTGTGGCTGTGTCACATGGCCACTGTGGAATAGGTAAATTTATGAGGGAACGTGTGTTTCTAGAAGTTTCTGGTCTTCCCAGGCAAGTTTTGGGGGTGGTGTAAGTAGCCTTAACCCAGGCTGCCTGCAGATAGATATGCTACAAAGCTCTGCAGACATAGAGACACTTAAAGGCCTCTTTCTTTCCATCCCTCTACTATCCAGATAACTTAGGTCTAGTCCAGATATTTATTTATTTGTGCTGTTAAGGGAACATGTGTTAGGTTTCCACAGCATACTTCCACATATCCCACTATGAGTCTCCTCCTTGGCTCCTGATGTGTCTTGTCAGCAGTCTCGTCCAAGCTGGTGGTAGCAAAGAGGTAATTGGCCATACAGTCCCTGCACACTGCTAGTGAGCCTCAAACACAATTTGAATTACATTTTCTAGAATAGGCTTTGAGGGAATTTGGAGACACTGAAAGGGAAGGTAACTCATTAACTGAATAAACTTGATATGGGCACAGTCGCACCATTGTAAAGCATGGCACACCTCAGAATTCTGACTCGCGACCCCTCATGGGCTCAGCAGAGGTGATTCATTGTCGGGGCCTGGTGGCACTACTCATTTGGAGGGGCATATCTCCAGCCCCATCTCCTCCTGTTCCTGCCTCTACCAAAGGTAGGTTATGACCCCATAACCAGCCCCTGCATTACCCCTTTCTCATACCCATTGGTGAGGGTCTGGCCATGTGAGTGGCCCCTCTCCAGGCTCCCAGACACTAAAGATCTTATAATCACAGCCTACCATACCTGTCTGAGGTATGACATGCCTTTCAACGGAGACAGCAAGGCTGATGTTAAACCCACTTGAACCCACAGCTTTGCAGCCCAGAGTACTTTAAACCATGGTGGCTGGTGGTTTAAAGAAACAAGACCAAGCTACTGACTGTCTTTACAGAGATGGTAACAGCTTACAACAAAATGGCTGACAAGATAACAGGGCAGCAGTACAATCTTCCAGCATTACAAAAGCATTGTGTCAGTACGAGCTCAGGGGAAAACCTTCTTGCTTTGTGCTTTTTTTACTGTCCCAAAAGAGGTCTATTTTCAGCAAGATATCCAAGAACCCAGCTGTTGTAATTTTTTCTTCTGAATTTTTTTTTTTTTTTTTTTTGCCTGTCCTAGGCCTTCAAGACTCCTAAACACTAGAATCCTTCCAAGAAGGACTTGAGGACTTGAGTGTGTAGGTGAAAAAGAAGTTCAACATTCCTCAGCACTGCATGCTTGCAGCCCAGAAAGCCAAACGTGTCCTGGGCTGCATCCAAAGCAGCGTGGGCAGCAGGGGAGGGAGGGGATTCTGCCCCTCTGCTCTGGTGAGACCCCAGCTGGAACCCTGCATCCAGCTCTGGGGTCCCCAACAAAAGAAAGATGAGGATCTGTTGGAGAAAATCCAGAGGAGGGCCACAAAGATGACCTGAGGCCTGGATCAGGCCCTCTCCCACAAGGACAGGCTGTAAGATTTGGGATTGCTCAGCCTGGAGAAGACTTCAGGGTAACCTAATTGTGGCCTTCCATTGCTTGCAGGGGATCAGCAAGAAAGCTGGAGAGGGACTTTTTACAAGGGCATGAAGTGATAGGACAGAGGGGAATGACTTTAAACTGAAGAACAGTAGATTAACAGTGTACATCAGGAAAAAATTCTTGAATTGGAGGTGAGGGACTGGTACAAGTTACCCAGAGAAGCTGTGGAGGCCCCATCTCCAGAGGTGTTCAAGGCCAGGCTTGATGCAGCTTTCAGTAACCTGTCTCCTGGAAGATGTGCTTACCTATGGCAGTGGAAGTGGAACTAGATGATACTTAAGGTCCCTTCTAACCCAAACCATTATATGATTCTATCTCCATCTTCCTTTGATAATATATGTTTAGCCTCTGCTTGTTTAACTTTTCTATTAACTAAAATTTGGTTCTTTGCTGTAAATTCTATTCAAAACCCTCAAATTTATTTTGATTTTTAGTCATACTGTAGTCCTTGGCTAGTTTAGAAGGAGTTCAATCAGATGACCTAAATTTTTTTATTTTTCTCTTCACACTTTTTTACCACTTTTGCTGAGAGTTGAGTTTTTTCATTCTTTCAGCCCATCCTTCTGGTTACACTAAAAGATGGGGAAAAAAAGGGTCAGTGTGTTCCAAAGGGCATGTGCACATTCCCATCTTGTGATGCTGTGTTAGGGAAGTGCAGCAGTTCTCCAGGGATGGTGTGTGTCTGGCTGTGCCCATAGATTTGGCAGTGGGCACCATGCCTCAGCCGTGCTCTGCCTACCCTTCATAGGGGTGCAGGAATGCCCATCAACAGGACTGGGTCTCATGGAGGCAGCCCAGGGAACCGGAAGTTCTGCAGGACCTGTGTGTGACGGGTGCTGCTGCAGCAGTGGCAGTCACATGAGCTGGCCCAGGTCACCCTGGGCATCTCCCTCTGATACCCTCAGGGTCAGTGCACAGGAGGAGACAGCAACTACTGGGGAAGGATAGACTGAAATCTACTGGAGAAGGATGAAAATAATGTGCAGGAAAGAAAGGAGGGACAAGCCTTCAGACAGTGATGTAGCCGTCATGTCTTCATGTCTGGAGTGTTGAGCTGCAGAATGCAGATGGGGAAACTCAAGGAGCTGTTTGATTGAACTCATTTCCCCTTCTCCTTTTACAGCATTTCACTTTTTACATCATGTCTGGTTGGAAGTGCTATGATAACAGCTATCTCTTCTTTAACATGCGCAGTCTGCACAGTGCTGGATGTTGAGATGAGTCAGTCTTAACAATACCAATAAATATCTGGCCTTGCTCTGAGCATCTGCCCCCTTATCCCTAGAGGAAGGTGTCAGTTGCAGAGGCAGTCAGAGTTCGCCTTAGCTAAACACGTGATCCCAGTAGTTCATATAAAACTTGCAACTGAAATATGTCCTATGAGCTTATATTTACTTACATATGTGCCATGGTATACAAGTGCATGAGGAGGTGAGAAAGCCATAGTTTTTTAAGTTTCCAAAATATCCTCTGCTTATATTTTATAATTATTGACAGATTTCTTCTTCGATGTAGTATCCAAATCTATTTCAATCACTGCAGATTATGATTTAAAAGCACTCCAAATAAATGTTCTCCCATTTTGGTTTTATTTTTACATTAAATTGAAATATTAATTAATCTTTCAATGATTTCTAATGTAAATAGTTCTACATTTAATATTGGCTTAACACTGAGTTGCAGTCAGAGAAATAAGAACAAAAATGGTGCTACAAAAAATATGTTGCACCATTTCATCTTCTAGGTGGAATAATGTATAATACATCTGTTAATATAAAGATGATATTTCAGCAGCAGTAGAAAATTAGAGAGCTAAAATATGCTATCACAGAATCAGATAAATATCATACTGCTTTGAATTGGGATTTCAAAATTGTTTTGCTGCTGCTTAGCTTTCATACCAAAACAGTCAAAATAAGTTATTGATTTTCCAAATGACGAAGCATTACTTCAAGAACTCCAGGCAAGTAAATCAATGACAGACCTGTAAAGCATTGGATGAATATCAGCATGAAAAAATTATAGCTAATGCATTAATAAAACATTGCATGATATTAACAGACAGATATTAGAAAGATCTTATCATGCCCTAAACAGTTAACAGAAAAAAAGAGATTCTTCAAGGACTTAATTGTAACAACTACATGAGAAGCACAATGTTAATCTTGAAACGTTATCTATTTTGTCTCTAGAGAAACCACAGTATCTTTCATCTGAGAGTAACTTCAGCTTTTATTGCATGTTTATATATTTTATCCCTCTGTAAGTAGAAGCGACTTTAACCACTTTTCTGACTTTAGAGCATATACTGAAAAGCCATCCATATCAATGGCACTCATCATGCACTGCCTTCACTGGATCAAATGCTGCATTTGGAAAAAAAATCCTTTCTTTAATCAGTTATTCTCCACGTAAAACCCACAAAAGAAAAGCAAATCCATTGGCTGTTGCACGGTGCTGGGGGCCCAGGACCATTCAGATAACTTCACTTGGACATTAGCTGAGCCCATGGAATTCGCTGAGCGTTCTCTCTCTGAGTCTCTCTGCTGACTCTTCCTCTGCCATGCTACAGAAACATCTCCTTTTTTCAGTACCCGCTGAGTGGGCAACAGACACGCTTTTAAATGTGCCATGGCCTGCTCCTTAGTCAAGACCACACTTAATTGCAACACAGAAGAAAAGAGCACAGGCAGGATTCAGCCCATGGCAACTCTGGAGCTAGAATCGTGCAGGGTGAATACCCACCCCTGCTTGTGGATCCCAGCCATTGTGCTCTGCACTGCCTTCTCATTGTACTTAACAGCTATTGGCAGCCCTTTACTCCAAGTGGTTTCATCAGTTTGTTTAACCACTTTTTCTCTCATGTTCATTGGTTTCCACAAGTCAACAGCACATTGTTAGAAATCTGTGTCCTTGTGTTTTAAAGTATTCCATCTTGTGTTTTTCCACCTTTTTTTGGACCATTGATTAGCCCTAGCCAACCTGATTTTTCCCTGCATGGATAACTTTTCTAACTATTCCATTGGCTTTTTTACCTTTTTGTGTTTTACAAAACAGGAGATGAAGTAACCACAAACACTTGTGGTACTCAAGGTGTCAAGCTCCCAGAAGAGCTCAACCATGTTTTCCAATTTGTTCTTCTTTCCTTTCTTACTTATTCCTAGAATTCAGTTTCCTTTTCACAGTTAATGAATGTCAGTTGCTTTTTGAGGACTATCCACAAAGACCTCTCTTCTGAGTATTAAACACTCCACATCAATCTGTGCATCTATTACTAGAATTGTTTTTCTATGTTTCACTTAGCAGCATGGAAATGAGCACTGCATTTTATCAGCAGGTCACTCACAACCTCCAGGTCTTGAAAACATTTTGTTCTCAGTTTTAGTTTCACTGTCAAATACCCCCAATAACATCAGCAAATAGTGCTTTCCCATTATTCATCCTGTTTGCCCAATCATTCAGGAATTTCCAGGGCAGACAGGACTTCTCATCCTCAGAAAACTGAGCTGTTAACCTCCTGTTGCTATGAAAATTCATCACTGCTCCTGCCATCTTTCTACGTCTTTCTAAGTCATTAAATCTCTCTACCCCACAAAAATGTGATTTCTTTTAAGGTTGAGATCTTCATGGAAAGCTCTCCATGAGTGCCTCACTTGTTATGCATGACATAACATGTCATGATACACATGACATAACATGTCATGATACGCATGACATTTGGAATTGAACCAGTGGGTTGTATCAGCTATTGCCAAAGAGGCTGAGCTCTCAGAAGGTTTTTGCCAACAGTTGCTTTGGCCCAAGATGTCACACCACGCAAATCCCCTGCAGCCTTTGAACAGGGACTCTCTACCACCCTTCACTCCTGGGTGGCTTCTCCAGCTTGCCCTTCAGCATCCTGCCACCTACCTTCAATGACATCAGCAGCCACTGCAACCACAGGGGTCAAGAGGCATCTGCAAGAAACCACTGCCTGCTGATGAACCAGACATCCCTGCAGCACAGCTGTGTGAAAAGTCAGTTTCCCATGATGGATAGGAAAGCTGGGGCATGAGATCGCTGTGCTCACTTGGTGGGACTGAGCTCCTCACCATGCTCTGCAGCCAAGGTGGTTTCAGACACCACCACGTCAGACACCATCAGAAGTCTCAGTCAGAAATAACATCTGATTCTCATCATATACCACTTCCCTTGTACTGTAGTGGGGCCTTGTTGCTAGATGCTCCTGTGGGTTGCTGGTGGTGGTAAGCCCAGCTGAAGGAAATTTGAAACCATTACAGGCAGCAGGACAGAGTTTGCCACATCTTGGAACTATTGCCAAAAAATCTTTGTGGTGGCAGTATCTGGTCCCCTCATCTATGACAGTTTGATAAGAGTGACTATTTCTTATGGCTCCCTTCTCCAAGTAACCAAAAGGTAGTTAAGGAAAAACAAGGAGAGAGGGGAAAATAACAAGGAATAACAGCAGAACACAGAGCCAGGATAGGGGTTACTTACATCCCCTATACATGAACTGGATCTCGCTGGTGTGTAGCAAGTGGCTGCCAAGACTACAGAGCTTCGTGGGGTGGTTTTCAGGGATGTAGAAACAAGGCTTTTCTGAGCAGTGGGAGAGTAGTAATTCACAGGCCTGAGCTCCCCTCTGACAAAATTTGGAGTGTACCTTTTTGTGACATGGCAAGAGTTTTCCACTCCTGTTCTGCTGAAGAGAGCAGCTCTCACACAGCACACAAAGCAGGAGGACAGGAGATAAGGCTAAGACCACTACAGACTGCAGTATAGTCCTATCCATGGCTAAGTGGGGCCATATCCATTGGGTCCATCAGCTTGGAAGAAATTTTACCACCATTTTGCTCACTGTAGTCCTTATTTCCTATTCTATTTCTTCTAGAAGTTCTCTTACTCCTCTTCAGGAGATAAAAAACAGTCTCAGGAACAACCATTTGCTCTGCTACATCAGTTTAAACTTCTATAGGCTATAAAAAGCCTAGTTCTGCTTTCCTCCAGGACTTTTCCTCCCTGCAGAACAGCAGCGCAGGCAATCGAACAGTCGGGCCCATGGCATGACTCCAAGTGTGATGATGCTCAGGTCCAGACAGGAGGCTCCCAAGAAAAACACTGATTGCTATGAGACTGTAGGCAACCCTACACGTCTGTCTGTGCTTAACAGGGCTTCTGTAGTGCTTCTGTTGCCAGCTTATCATATGCACTTCTGACAGGAAGATTTGCTGTACCCACAAACATCTTACAAGTACATTTAAGTAAGACACTTGTGGGATCCAGGTTCCAGCTTGTTTTTCAAAGTGCTGCTCCCATCACTGACACAATCCACGTGCCTATCGCTGTCCTTGGGCTGCTATTATTCGTTCAATAGCTCTGTCAAGAGGTACCTTTCCAGGAGCATGCTGTAATCGGCAGTTCTGGGTCAAACCAGAAGTACTTTTATCGAGAATTTCTGAATGTTTTACCCTGTGCCTCTCGACTCAAGCTCTCTGAAGGTCGCATTACTGGACACAGTGAAACAGAGGAGCAGAGGTAGCGTACGTACAACCGCACCTGAACATTCTAATCGCTCGACCCGAGTAACCCTCCACCTCGCATTCTTCTGGACGTTATAAATACTCGGCAGTGGGCTCTGTCGCCTCACATTTTCACGCCGGCTGCCCCAAACGCCGCTTAAGCTTTAAGCATTAAACGCTGGGTACCCGTGCCCAGCCGGCAGCATCCAGCGCCGGGGCGCTGCTCCCCGGGGCATGGGGCACGGTGAGCGGCCAAGGGGCGGGGTGAGGCGTGGTGGGACGGGACGGGGGCAGGCAGGGGCCGCCGGAGCGGGGAGCGGGGCCTGTCCTGCGGCGCGGGAGCAGCGTGCCGGAGGCAGGAACCCAGGGCAGGCGGACGCGGGGACCGAGAAGAGCCCGGAGGGGCGGTCGGGAGGCCGGTCGGGGGTATCCGGGCGAGGCGGCTGCGGGCAGCGCGGAGCCGCGGGGATTGGCGGCGGCGGCGGGGCAGGNGGATGCTGCAGGTACCTGTGCTCCCTGTGCTCCCTGTGCTCCCTGCCCTGCCCGCCCCTGCCCCTCTGCCGCCGCCCGGGATGCGCCCGGCACTGCCCGCCCGGCCGCGGTGCGGGGCCGGTCCGGCTGTCGGAGCGGGGAGCCCCGCTCGGTGTGGCGCAGAGGAGTGGTGGCTGGCACGGAGCGGCATCGAGCTCCCGGGAGCCCCGGGTCTAGGGCTCCTCACGGCCCGTGGGTGGAACGGTGTTCTCTGTGTGAGACGCGCACGCCGCGGACACGTCGGGTAACTTAAACAAGGTGTTTGTCACCCCAGAAGGCTCAGGCCGCAGCGCTGATGGAAATTTGAGAACAGTTAGTGAAGTTTGGAGTGGGGGGAATAGGTTGGGAGCGCGGAGAGACGGGGAAAGAAGTCAAAATGCCTTCCCTTTAGCGACCACGAGTTAAACCATCCGGGAGCTCCCCTGTGAGGTGTACATGTGTGCTACTCGGTCTTACAAAACTCTTAACTGATGTCTAAGAGCCAGAAGCCAAGCAAAGTAACTACTTGTTTTCCTGAGGCTGTGAACTGCCAGCATATGCACTTAGGAAAAAATCTTTTACAAATTTATTTGAGTTCTCTAAGACATTTTTCTGCAGCCAATGTTTATTGTCTAAACTTTATTTGCATCTAGCACAGCTGAATTTCAGTGGAAGTGTGTACTGAAATGTGCTGCTCTTCTCAGAAGTCCTTTCTGTGAATGAGACTACCAGGGTCTGTCTGATAAATTACATGTGTTTACTTTTCATTTGGAAAGGCTTTACAGATACATAAAATATAAAAATGTTTGGCTTGAGATTTGCATTCTTGTCTTTCCCTTTGCCGTTTTAAAAATTCTCTCTTTTGGCCAAAGTGTATTGTTGTACATGGAAGCGGAGGGAGAACTGCAGTGTGTGTGGTGGTGGTGAAGGGGCATCAAGTTTCTTTGGTCAAGTCTGTTTGTGGCTGTATGGAAAACAAGAAAATACGAGTCCAAATTACGAGTGTCCTGAATGTGTGGTATCATATGTTCCTCAGCAGGCAAAAGTACGTAGTGGAAGGTCAAGTCCTATGCTCACTTTATTCTCACTTGTTGCTTTGACTTCAGGAAAATTGAGAGCAGTTTGACTTGCTTTTTGAATACAGGAATGTCTTATTTCTTTTAGATATAAAGTGCCCAGTGACTCATGAGAGGGTAAAAGCTCTCAGCTCCCTGTGGGGCTTGTAACCAGAGAGCCCACTGGAAACAGAGAGTCAAGATGTACAGGAGGGAGATGGTTGCTGAAGGGTTTTGACATCCCCATTATCACAGGTTCCCTCTTGCCTCCTGGCACTGAGAATTATGTGTTCCCAGAGAAAAGTTGCAGCCCCGGGGAGTTAGTGAGAGCTATGACCCTCAGTTTCTACCTGTACCGCTTTGTGGTTCAGCTAGAGAAGACAGAGGATATGTGTCTTGCCATAGGGCAGGTCAAGGGGTTGTGGCCTTCCAACAGCATTGCTTCTTTCATGGTGTGTGTGGCAGAAGGACCATACAGACACCAGTGGACCCTATCCACCAGTGATGTGATCCATGGTAAAGAGCCCCTGCTCTAATTTGAAAGGGTGCTTGACCCTGCCAGTATCCTTGACCTCTGCAGGAGACCACATTAACCTCTCTCCAGTGGTTAAACCCCAAAGCGTGCCAGTGGGCAAGGAGATTGCACAGGAGGGGGATATCTTGGTGCTCACAGCAACCCCAGCTGTTCTCTCCATCCATGGACCTGGGACAACAAAGGTCAGCTAAATAGCTGGAGAAGGCAACTGAATTGTCCTGAACATGACTGTGGTTATTGACATTGTACCACTGCTGTAATCTGGTAATTTAGCAATCGCTTTTTTAGACAGCACGTCCATGGGGAAGTACAAGCAGATTGCCCCTGCACTGCAAAGAGGTTTAACCTTCTAGTGGTACTTGGTGGTGCAGAAATAGGAATCCTCTGCGTTGCTGTAGAGGAAATAAAACTAATTTCCAGTGGTTTCAAGAGTCTGGGATGCTGAGGTACCTAACCATGGCAGTGCTGGGCAAGCAACATGCCACAGACAAGTTCTTCAGGTTGTTTTTTAAATATTTTGAACTTAAGTACATACTTTGCAGCTAATATGTGACTGGGGCAAGCTTGTTTTGAGGAGTAAATTGTTGAGCTGTCACAAAGCAGTGACACATTTTATCCTGAACCTGACTTGTTGCTTTCTTGTTATTACAATGCATAACCAACATTAATTTTTGTAACTGTTAAAGAAAGAATGTGCTTTCTGAATTACTGGCTGCAAAGCAGGAGGTAAACAAAAGAAGACTACGGCTGAATGATATTGGAAATAAATTCTAATTTATTACATTACTGATATTAACTTCCAAATGTCTTGTGTGATAGTGAGAGTCCTGGTAAAATAATAATGTTACAGCTTTCATTGTCTTCCTACTGGCTTGTCAGAGGCAAAGATTTACTTTTGTGGTACTAAGCTGGCTATAACAGTTTTAAGAGAAGTAATTACTAGCAATGACAGAGGCTGTGTGATTTCTGCTGATTGAGTGCATCGTCCTTGTATTCAGCCAGGGAAACTGGTATAGTACCATTACCTCTAGTAGAGTCATGACACTTTACATCTGCTGAGTTGTGGCTGATAAACTCCTATGTCTGGTATATAATCTTCTTCACAGAAAGAAATGTATTTGTGCTTTGATAGACGAGTGTGATAACTCTCTTGAAAATGACTTAAAGAAATATTTATTTTGCTGCATGTGGTGCACTTAAATGATAGGAATATTATTCTCTTAGGCACTCATCAGCCAGTCTGGTGAGTATTGCTGGTTGAACTATTATTAACAAATACTTTTCTAGTGAAAAGTAATTGTTTATTTTACAGTGGAAAGCGCTTGCAATTCATATGGACACAGTGGGATTTTGTTATAAGCCAATACAATGAAAGACTGTGACAGTTAATGTGATAACAGTGCACAGATTGTAACTGAATTACAATAACACTGAAACTTAGCTGAGGTGAAGTTTTTCTATTGAGAGTTTCACTGTTACCATGCTTCAGAAAAGAATTTAGCATTTCAAGGGCCCAGTTCAGCTCCTGGGAAAGGAATGAGATGGTTGCTGTCATCTTCAGAGAAAAAAGGACCGAGGACACCAAGCAGCAGCTGTGTTTCTTGGATATCTTTCCCAGTGGACCTCTTAAACCACAGTAGTTTGGTCCTATGAACTAGAATGGGTAAATACCAGTGGGCAAAAACCAAATTATTTTCTCAGAAAGTAATTTTAGAACATCCTGGGTGTACTAAAGAATTAAAGTTAGTTCACCATAGGCTTTTATCAGATAACTTACTTTCTGAAGGAGGGAATCAAGGAAAAGGAAGGGTGGGAAAATAGGGTGTGGATCACCATTTAAATCCCTTTACTTTTGTCTGGGATGTGGTTTGCTTCTCCCCTCATCCTCAGAAGCCACTTGAAAATACACCTCTGACATCTCAAGTGCCCAAAACTGTTGGGTCAGCAGCGGCTCACACATTTTTTTCACCTTAAGAAACCTGTGTACAGAATCATAAAATCAGAGAATGGATTGGGTTGGAAGAGACCTTAAAGATCATCTTGTTCTATCCCTCCTTACCTTGATACCTGTCCTTTGAAAGTGTCTTTAATGCGTTTGGAAAATGGTCATGACCTTTGAGTAAATAAATGCTATGTACAGGAGCTCCAGCTCTTAAAAATTCCCTAAACTAAATTATTAATTTTGGACCCATGAGAAGTGTCCTCCCGTCCAACACCTTTTTTCCTACCTTTCCCGAAAAAAAAAAATAGTTACAGATTTGGTTCACATGAAACAAGTTCTGTCCTCATCTCCATCCTTGTTTTCTTAGAAAAGTGAAAAATTGGCCATTTGCTCATCCTCAGTGCATACATTTGCAGCATGAACACTGATTGTCATCAGAGTATGCAGCAACTAAACTGCAGCATTTTTGGTAAAACAATGAGTGCTTCTGACATCTTCTGGTATTTTTACTGTGCAGATCTCTTCTGATATACAATTACATATTGGAACATCTGCTGTGAAAATGGAGCCTCAGAGTCCATGGGAAGACGCTGCAGTAAATCTAAGTTGTAAATTAAAGAAAATCAGAATTTCTGAGAAAGACAAATTTGGTGAAACTATTTTTTATCTTTTTAAAAAACCCAAGAACATTATGTCCTGTATACCTATGCAAAGAGTGAAAAAAAGTAAAATTGACTATAAAGAAAAACAATACTTACAAAAATATGACTTATCATGTTTATTTTAAAAAAGGTAGCAGAAATCCAACTAATTTGAGTGGGAGGTAGGATTGGCTTTATGGTGACTGGCTTTCAGTGCATCTTCTCAATTGTAAATAGCAGAAATTTGTACCCTTAACTGGGGAAAGTTATTTTAGGCACTGGCGACATGGACACTGGCATCAAGACTTGACACCAACTTTCTTAGGATCTTTCCTACCTTGGGTCTGCCTGGCAAACAAGAGCAAGCTTAGAAAGCATAGAGTTTGCCCTACTGTTGTGGAGGCAGTGATAGCTGGGTGGTGTTTTGGCAGTGAGCTGCTTGCTGTGCATGCTATGGCTTGCTGGGTCTGTTTGCCAGTCCTTCTCATGGCTCTTCTGTGTGTTTTTCAGCATGGAAATTTTGTATGGGGGAAACACCTGTGAGCAGTTTGCTACATTGCCCTTGTATTTCTGCATCCAGACTGTGTCTGAGCTTACCTGTAGCTACCATGAGAGGCATGCAGCAGTGCTCAACCTTGGTGCCTCATCAGTCACAGCCCCTCACCCCTGGCTCTTGGGTGTATGTTGCAGCTTAAGCACTGGGTGACATGGGAAGACAGTGATATTTATGTTGCATTTGTTGATTTTATTTTCAGAGCCTGGTTTGAGAGCCACCCTCCCAAATTAATATGCAAGCCTTGCTGGAGGTGGGGATACACAACGCCTACCCAGAGGAGCATTGGGAGGAACGTGGCTTGATCTCCCTCTTGTGGAAAATTATTGGAACTATATTCTTGTGATACTGAAGAAAAAAAGTCCAGCATCCATCAGGAAACAAATGATGGCAGCAGTTACCATGACACCTGATGCTCTTGTCAGCCCTCAAGGAAATGAAGAGGTGGACTCTCTGATTGTACTGCATTATAATTACACAGGAAAGCTTATTCTAAGGGAAAAGGCAACTGATAAAATAGACCTGCCCACTATTTCATTTCTTATCCTATGTAGTTTCATAGTCCTGGAAAACTTGATGGTGTTGATTGCCATATGGAAAAACAATAAATTTCACAACCGCATGTACTTTTTTATTGGCAATCTAGCTCTCTGTGATCTTTTAGCTGGGATTGTTTACAAAGTAAACATTCTTATGTCTGGGAAGAAAACTCTGAGCTTGTCCTCCACAATCTGGTTCATTAGGGAAGGTAGTATGTTTGTTGCCCTGGGAGCTTCCACTTTCAGCTTGCTAGCGATAGCTATTGAGCGGCACTTGACCATGATTAAAATGAGGCCTTACGACGCAAATAAAAAATACAGAGTGTTCCTTCTCATTGGTACATGCTGGCTTATTTCAATTTCCTTGGGTGCCCTCCCCATCCTCGGCTGGAACTGTATAAACAACTTATCAGATTGCTCAACAATTTTGCCTCTGTACTCCAAAAAGTATGTTGTGTTCTGCATTAGTATCTTCATAGCCATTTTGGTCGCCATTGTCATCCTTTATGCCCGTATCTACATACTGGTTAAGTCCAGCAGTCGTAATGTCACCAACCACAATAACTCAGAGCGGTCCATGGCACTCCTTAGGACTGTCGTGATCGTTGTTAGTGTCTTCATTGCATGCTGGTCTCCACTGTTCATCCTGTTCCTCATCGATGTGGCCTGCAGAGTCAAGGAGTGCTCCATCTTGTACAAAGCCCACTGGTTTATTGCTCTGGCGGTCATCAATTCTGCAATGAACCCCATCATCTACACCCTGGCCAGTAAGGAAATGCGTCGGGCTTTCTTTCGCCTTGTTTGTGGCTGCCTCGTAAAATCCAAGGTGGCTAGATCTTTGCCTATTCAGCCCACTCCAGATAACAGTCGAAGTAAATCCAGCAGCAGCAATACCCAGAAGCCAAAGGAAGATTTCCCGCCAATAAATGCTCCCTCATGTATTGCTGAAAAAAATGAATCTTCGTTTCACAATGGAAACTTCTGTAAGTAAAGGACTCCTTGAGACAAGTACTTTTCTGTGGTTTTTAGGTTTAAGCTACAAGTGTAGTTTAAATATTCATGCACTTCAGTCACAGGGGAAAACACTAACCATTTATTTAACTTTGTAAACTTATCAACAATCATTTGCTTTGGGTGTTCATTCAGTAACACACCTGATTCAGAAAAAGCCTTTCATGCTACCCAGCAGCCAGGACAGAGTCCATGCACAGCTAAGGACATCATGTGCCGCAAAGGCATGCATGCTAAGGTTTCATTTGGCACCTCATGATCTTGCAAGACATCACTAAAACCTGTTATAAACTTCAGCATTCACTAAAGACTGATGATGATTGTAAGACTGGCCCAGTTATTGCCAACTGGGAGAAGAATTTGTTGCATAAGTTGGTGATTATAGTTCTCTATATGTATCTTGCTGTTGTGTTAATAGCCTTATAAGTATGTGATATAAATAGCTGTATATTTGTACAATTTCTCATTAAAAAGTCATTGATTGGTAAAAGTTTACAACATGTTAAACATTGTAATGCAGTATACAGTGTCACTAATTGTACAAATAGATGTGTTTCAATGGGGATATTTAAAATGAAGTAGTAGCTTTTAACTGTCAGAAACTTTAACAAATCATATCAATGCAGTATTTTTATTTTTTCCATTGTTATTCAAACTTCTTGTGTTTAGTGAAAGACAACCTGACAGTTGTCACTGTGGCATTTCACAACGTGTTTTAAGTAAGCAGTAGTAAACCGTTGAGAGAGGATATATATTTGCTACTTAAAGTAGTTAAAATGTGACCCCTCAATACATGTGTAGCAAGTGTACATGCTGCTTCAACGCATATATTTTGCTTAGTATTTTCAATATATTTAAAAATTTATGTCGAGCCTGTGTACATTGTGAATGCACTACCTAAGCTGAGATCCTTCAGTTCAGAAACAGAGACGTATCATTTCAGAAAGCAATGAACCACAGTAGGTTCCTGTGGAGTTCCTTCTTTCCTCTCCAGACCCTACCACAGTGTGGGATTGTGTTAAAAATTCTCCCTGGAAAGTTCAGCGATTGGTACAATGTCCCATTTTCTGTCAGTGGGATCCAATGCTTCTACCATTTCTGGACACTTCTGCAGATACAAGAGAGGAGATGCGGTACAACAGGGTCATACTGAAGGGCATATCTCTGTTTATACCCGACCCTGCCTTGGATCTGGAAGGAAGGTTTATTTAGTTTGAAAGACCTGGAGCCCCAGCCTCAACCTTTTGAGAGCCTGTTACAGAGAAACCTGAAAACAACTTTATAGTTCGTCACTGCCTTACCAGTCTGGGCACAGGTTGATGTTGAGTGTCAAAGTGGTTCCCTGAGTCCTGGAGCGGTAAAGACTTCACAGACATCCGGTTTCAGGTCCCCATGGAAGTGGCCTGTGGTACTTCGACCAATTGTACCTTATGCCTGCAGGCTTCAGTGAAGTTTGATGGGAAATTCTGGGACAAGTTCCCATTGTCTCAGTAAGAATGTATACATCTAACTGTATAGGGCTCTTTCAATGGTTTGTGTTTAATGTCTCAAAATACAATTTTCTTTATGCACAATCAGAAGTAGTTGAGGCTTTTTTAATACACAGCCTGAAAGAACTTATTCTTAGCTTTACTCTGGTCTTAATCATTTAAAGCAGCAGCATTAGTCTCTTCTCAAGTATGTAGAGTGTATCAGTTGTGTATTGTATGTAGCAAAAACCTTTAAAATGTAGAGGTTTGCATTGTGATTATCTTTTACAAATTACCAGTCTGTAAATGTTTTATGGTGTTAGAAAAGTGTATAAGAACAAAGAAAAATTGTATTTGAATGAATTAGTGTGAAAGAGAGTAGTAAATATGAAATTGTTTTTATCAAAAATGTTGGAAAGCAGTGCACTTAGAGAAGAAGAAAAAGCTAAACCAAGGTAAGCATGATGTAACTATATGGATTGTAGATACAGGCTGCAGGCTCTGTAGCTTTGTGAGAAACAGAACTGGTGACATTGCATTGCCATGGCTTGATTAGGGTTTTAGATTTTACATTGCTATTGGGCTATATTGTGGAAGTTCTCCCCTGAAGTTGTGGCTTTTAAAATTGCTAGCTAAAATATTTGTATACTTGTGTTAGTTCTCAGAGTGGTGGCATGTGGCAGCTTCCTTGCTATTGTAGAGCAGATAGGCCTTAGGAGCACAGTGGTTTGAGAAAATATGGTGGCTGAACCCACACCAACCCTCATGTCAAGGACGTTACATGATTCTTGCTATATAGGTGAAAAATGAATTTTTTTAACAGCCAAAGTCCAAAAAGTGAGTTTTAACATCTGTGTTCTAGCCTTAACTATTGTCACTATTGGTGCAAGGTATAAGTAATGCAAAGAACTCCACTGTTAAAGGCCATATAATTGCTTGTTACTACAAAACCCTTTCATTCTACTTTGATTTCCTTCTCTTATTTTGGAGCTGTGGGGATATTTTGTTAATTCACTACCCTGCTGTACTTGAAGCAGGTTTCTAAGATTTGTGGCTTCACATGTAACACTGCTAACGCAATTTACAAAGTACTTACGACTGGAGAAAAAAAACTATTGTCAATACAATCTTCAGTGAGTCCATCCCACTGAGAAGTACTATATAAGGCATAGATTGTGGAAGATTTCAGAGCAGAATTTTAAATTAGGACAAGTCAAGGGTTTAACAGCAGTCGACCTTAAACAGCCAGGAACATGACATACCCTTGAAGCTGGAAAAATATCGATAATACCTTCTTTCACCCTAAAATATTAGAAGATTCCTCCGAATGCATCCCAGAATCTAAGCCTTTTATCATCTAGGCTGATTTGAGCATACAGAAAACCGAATTTGGTTTTCCTTTCCAATTGGTTTGACATGGAGCAAGGGCTACAAAGACTAACATTTCATTCATATTGTTTCATGAATTGGAATATTTGTTTTGATTATGGATTATTAAATAAATGCAAATCCAGCCACCTAAGGAGAAATAAAGGTTTTCACAATCTGCTTTCCAAGAGTGTTTTATTGCCAAGAGTCTTAGAGAGCATTTTCAACTCATTAGGTATCAGAAACATTTTGAAAACTTCTAATAAAAAATCGCAAACCTTTAAACTAAAGGTATCAAATAGCAGTCATTTTTCAAAGAATTGTGAAAAGGTTTTGGCCTTCTATGGAAAACACTAATTTAAACTCTGGGTGTTGTGCCTGAAGGCAATACTCCAGAGGCAGAAGGCTGACTTGGCTGAACAGGGGCTTCTCTTGGAAATGAGACTAAAATTGAAGGTGTGTGCCCAGTGGAAGCAAGGTCAGGTGATGTGGGAAGAATACTGAGATGCTGTTTGCCTGCACAGAGAGAAAATTTGTGTGGTCAAAGCTCACTTGGAAATGAAGCTGCCAGAAATTTGGGGAGCAATGAGTTATTTCAATATCAGTGACAAAAGGCAGCGGAGAAATAAAATCAGCCCATTAAAGGTGAGGATGGTCACCTCAGAAACAGAGGCATGGACAAGGCAGAGGTATTTAACACATTCTGTGCCTCTGTCTTCAACACAGATGACAGACCAAGGGAGGCTCAGTGCCCTGAGCTTCAAGGGCCATGACTGCAAGAATGATCAACTCCAGTTAACCCTGAAATTGTGTGGGACCTGGTGCTCCAACTGGATCCTTACAAATCTATGGGACCTGACTGGGGTTTATCCGAGAATCCTCCGAGAGCTGTTGCTGTCATTGCAAAATCTCTCTCAATGATTTTCATGGGGTTTTGGGAATCCAGAGACGTCTCAGCTGACTGAAAGCTGGAGAATGTTGTCTCAAGTTTCAAATATGGCAGGAAGGAGGACCCTGGAAACTACAGGCCTGTCAGTCTCATTTCAGTGCCCGATAAAATCATGGTCAAGATTATTCTGGGACGTATTGAAAACCTGGAAGACAATGCAGTCATCAGTCACAGCCAGCACAGCTTCATGAGAGGCAACAGTCCTGCTTGACAAACATTTTTTCCTTCAATGACAATGTAACCCACTTTGTTGATAAAGGGAAGCCAGTTGATCTAATCTTGGGGTTTCAGCAAAGAAATGGGGTTTCATAACATCTCTCTCAGAATTCTTCTGGAAAAAATGCCCAGCCCACAGCTGGATAAACACATCATTTGGTGGGTGAGCAGCTGGCTCATGTGTCAGGCACAAGGGGTTACACAGAATGGGGTGACACCAGAGTGGGGACCTGTTGCTGGTGGGGTTCCACAGGGCCCCATCCTCAGCCCTATGCTCTTCCACATCTTCATAAATGACTTGGACGTAGTACTCAACGGAATATTAAGTAAGTTTGCTAATGATACTTTGGGAGAAGCTGCCATCTCTCTCAGGGGCAGAGAGACCCTGCAGAGAGATCACAATAAATTCGAGGACTGGGCAATCACCAACCATGTGAAGTTTAACAAGAGCAAGTGATGGATTCTGCAGCTGTGATGGTGGAGTCCTGGTTGTGTATGTAGACTGGGAGGCTGGAGAATAAGACCCTGGAGAACAGCAGTGTGGAAAGGGACTTGAGGATCCTGCTCGATGGCAAGTTGAACCTGAGTCAGCAGTGCCCTGGAGCCAGGAGGGCCAACCCTGTCCTGTGGGGCATCAGGCACAGCATCACAGCCAGGCAAGGGAGGGGATTGTCCTGCTCTGCTCTGACCTGGGGCAGCCTCACTTTGAGTCCTGAGGGCAATTTTGGGCACCAGAATATAAAAAAGACATTAAGCTGTTGGAGAATGTCCAATAGAAGGCCATGAGGATGGTGAAGGGTTTGGAGGGGAAGCTGTGTGAGGAGCAGTTGAATCTTGTATTTTCAGCTTGGAGGAGACTAAGGGAGGACCTCATTGCGGTCTACAATATCCTTATGAGGGGAGGGCACCTCTTCACTGTCATGACCAGTGACAGACCTTGAGGAAACAGCATGAATCAGGGGAAGTTTTAGTTTGATATCAGGGAAAGGCTTTTCACCCAGAGGGTGGTTGGGCATTGGAACAGGCTCCCCAGGGAAGGGGTCACAGCACCAAGCCTGACAGAGTTGAAGAAACATTTGGACTCTTAGGCACATGGTGTGATTCTTGGGGTGTATTGCACAGGGCCAGGAGCTGGACATGATCCTGATGGATCCCTTCTAGCTCAGGATATTACATGATTCTGTGAATGAATCATGAAGCAGCTGAGGGTGGCAGATGCTGCATCTGCCATCCCCAGGGCTGGGGGAGGGCTTTGTCCCTGCTTTCTGGGAGTAGGGTCAGTCCCTTGGCCTATCTGCTTGGAGGGCTGTCTGCTCCAAGCATGGCTGCTCCTTGGAAAGAGATTTTGGAAGAAGCGACAGTGGTGAAGCTTTTTGCTGCCTTCCAGGCTTGTTTCCAACTGCTCCAGTAAGGAAATGGAAAACACACCTGTGTGTAAAGTGCCAGACACCAAAAAGCTTGGATCCTAAAAGTGGGGCAGTCGGCTGCTCCTGAGCGGAGATGTGCTGGTGTTCACCTGCAGGTGCCATTTCACCCGCCAACTAAGGACACTCCCAGCAGGAGTTGGGATCCTAGGCCGCGCCAGGCCTGGAGAACTTTCTCGTGGCCAGACTCCCGGGGCCAGGCGCAGCAGCAGTGACTGGGGGTTGCTGCTGCTGCCCTGTGGCCCCCCAGGACCTGAAGAGGGCTGGAGGCACTGTGCAGAGGCATGCAGTGCTTGCAGGTGCCCCTGATGTATTCAGAGCTGCATTTCTTCTCCCCAAGAGCAGCATAACCTCCCAGGGCATGCTTAGGCTCAGCTTTTGTCCAAGTGGTCAAAAGGGAAGGAAGGGCCTTTGCAAGAAGACATTGGTCAGTGGAGGAAGAGGACTAGGGTTACAGCTCAGCACAGCTAAGCTTCCTGCTGACATGGAGACATTGTCCTCTCCACAGTACACAGAGTGGCTGCTCTTGTCCTTGCAGTCGCTCTCCACAGAAAAACATCATGGAGTGGACTACCCTTTTCTGTTCTCACCTATTCAGTGTGCCAAGCAGGAAAGCTACCTTCCCAGGACAGGACATCATCTGGCTCAGAAACAGGACCCCATCAATGCTTACATGCTTTCATGAAAATAGTATTTGTTGAAAACAAACCCATGTGTTGTCTCTGTCAAAGTGGGGCTCCTGTGATGGTGTAAGGTCAGTGTAGCTGAGGTCCAGGTCCTCATGTGCCATTTGGTCCTCTGAAATTTTTCATACCCGATTCTACTGGCTTGAGCAATTGATTGACTTACTAATATTCAGTGTCCAGGTGAACCTTTTGGAATGGCACACACTCTTACTATAAAATGTGTGGTCAATTAAAAAAGCCTAAGCCTAACCCCAAACCAGCAAATAAACTTCATTAAGGAGCCTGAATATAAGAGAATAGACTCAAGCCCACTTTACATGCATTTCAATCTAGTAATAGTGTTCACTGTTTTATTACTTTGGTTAAACATATACAAACTGAATAATCAGAAAACAGTTGCATGACACTTATATTCCAAACTACATTGCTCAAGGACTTCCTCAGAGACAAAATTTGTCTCTTTAGCTAAAATGTCACAGTCAGCAGAGAGGCAAACACTTGAGATTCACAAAAGTGGTTAGGAATATAAATTATCACAATATTTCCACATACATTATTTTTCCTGCAATTCTCAGTTAAAAATGTTTCTAAAAGTAATAAATATTATTAAATAACAATTGTACAATAAAACTTCCTTTTACAGCAAAATAATCACTTTTTAGTTTTGTCATTGCTGCCCACACAATGCTAAGAAAAACATTTACCTCAAAAGAAGAAACCTAGCTTCTTTCAAGTTTTAACTCTGCAGGACTTTACTAGGAAGCAGTTATCACAGCAATCCAGACAAAAAGAACACAAATATATACTAATTATAATCTTCACATTCTTCACTTAATAGAAAAATCTCACTTAATTTTGAATTAATGTATGCCTGGGTGTATTTGGTATCTTTTTCCTCATGGAAGAAAAAGGAGGACTGCTAGAAAATGCTTTCACTTGACCTGGACTTTATTTGATCTTCCTGATAGCTACATAAAGTGTAAATCTGCATCTTAATCTCAAATACTGAGACTACTTTTGTTTTCTGAGTCATCTGCACTGTCTCTTACACAGTGGGGTAGCAGAATGAGTCACCTAGTTCTAGCTTCTTTCTTCCTTTGGTTTCCATGACCTATTGTGTTGTCAAACAAGGTTTAAACACTCTTTGTATAGTGCTTTTGCTAGAAATGTGTAGCTCCAAAATCTTATCCCCTTTACTGAGACAAAAATTTTAAAAAATAAAATTAAAAAAAAGCTCTGCATTTTCTCCCTGATAGCCTTAGGAGATGTTTACGTTGGAGTGTGCAGAGGAACAGATCAGGGCTTGTGAACATAAATGTCTCAATAAGAGATGAGCAGTAGGCTTTGTATCCCCAGAGGTTCTGCTTTAACTCTATCAACCAATTAGCATGTTTATAATTTGGCAACAACTCTCTATTCTCATTAATGGCTTAAATGCCTACTGGCTCATGTTTCCAGGCTTCACATTTCTTATTCCTGAAGTTTTCTCTCCCAAGATTGCTTTTCACACTCTGTTCAAGCCTCTGGTTAACTGCAGGCAAACTGCATGTCCATGTTATCTTTTCCACTGGCCTGCCCTCCTTCCAGCTGCATCCAATGCAGATATGACCAAAGTCCACAGACACTGTATACGAGTGAGTAGAGTCAGTCCAGCTGATCACAGAGCATTAAGTGGAAATTCACCCACATTTTGACAGCTTTGAACCCATATGGATGTGTGAAGAGTGCAAACCTCAGTTTGGGCAAAAAGACCATTTAAGTCAAAGTGGTTTTGACAGTACACTAAGGTATGTCTGAATTTAGACTTTATTCAGACATATTTTGAAACTGTCAGACAGATAAAAAGGGAAGTATGTCTCTTACTTCAGCTTAGACTTCTTTTATGCAAATATGGATTATGGTTCACTTAATATAAATTCTTGGTTTGACCACTTACTTTGGATAGATATTGGAAGCTAAGAACAAAATTTTGAAAGCAGGATTTGTAAGCTTTTTTTCAGAATATTGACAAGTTCCAAATATCCTTCTGATAACTGCAAATTTCCTAGATGGTGCAAAACTTTGCTGGTTATCAAATCTACTGACAAATGTCTAAATATGCATCAATTCTGCTATTAATACATTATAGCTGATATCTGGCACTGATGTGCCAGCAGCAATCAAACTACAATATATATGTTTTTAATTCTCCTCATCTTACTGCACATGATGCCTGAGGACCATGGTGATAAGAAATGTGGGTATATTATTCCACAGTGTGGTAAAAGTAGGAATACAGGCTATAGAAAATTTAGTGCTGGTAGGTGATATTTACCAGACTGTTAAACACTTTGTTCCAGTGACAGTACACATTTTGCACTGAAGTCTTGGTCCCAGGACTATGTCCTTTGCTCAAGCTTTTATTGAGTGTCTGGCAGACAGGTTTTGGCAGAACCACTGTCACCTCCCATTGTGAATCCTGTAGGAAATGAAGTGGAGTGAAACAACTGTGTAACTGGGCAAAAAGGCAGGCATTAAGCCATTGAAATTGCATCTTCTCATATGGTGACCAGCCAGGCATGGTTAGTTTGAACATTGTCTTCTTGCATTAAGGGAAGTTGCAACTCCTCACTCTGAGCAAACTCCCATTTGTCAGAAGGTAATGCAGTTTTTAAACCATATTTTCAGGTTTAATTTCTTCTGAAGCATCTGAAATAACTGAAAGTTTGGGAACATGATTGTACCTAGATGTCCAGCCTATCACTACCAGCAATACTGGATGAATTTTATTAACTTTATAATTAGTCTAGATCTGCAATAAAAAGTAATCAAAATCACCTAGTTCACATATAAATGTTCTTTGTTTAAAGGCATTGAATGTGTTTTATTGTCATTAGGTCCTATAGTTGCAACACAATTTAAATCAAAACTGTTAATCAGATAGGACTCAAAACCAATGTAGACAGTCTTGCAGGGTATTTAGAGTTCCAGTTCTGACTTCTCAGCTGTTCATTGGAAAAACATCAAAAGATACTACAATATGACCTAATCTCAGTGATTTCTATTGAGCCTAGAAATTTTTTTCTTTCAGTAAAATCCCACTTCTTGAAGTCATGGTACTGAATTACCACATGAAAATGTCTAGGCCTTGAGATTGCATAAAAAGTAGTAAAAAAGGTGAGGGACTTCAAACAAAAGGCGAACATTAAAAGACTCACATTATTATGCTGCCAGTTGTCAGGTTTTCAGCTAACTTCTCAGCATTTAAATCTATCTTATTACTTTTACATGTCTTAATTTGGTTGCAGTGTTAGCTCCTCACAGAAGTGAGCCTAGACACTCCAGCAGGTTCAGTTAGTTCTGGTTGAAATCAGTTTAAAATTGGTCTAATGACAAGTGGTTTGGAACTGCTATCCAAATAGCTTTACAGTTTATTTGTATTTTATTAGTTTATTTGACCTTCTCATAAAGGGGAAAGCCAAATCTACCAGAGTGACAGGGACAAAAAACATGGCAGGATCCACAAATGGAGTGCTGAGTGGCACACATGCTCTTCCTTTCTGGAAAGCCTTGAGACTGTGTGGCTCCCAGTGATATGCAAAAGCCTGTATATCCTGATGTGTGGCCATACAGGATCTGCTGGCCCATGCTGTCAGCAGGGCACTATCGCAGTGCAATGGCACTGCTGCCATCTCAGACCACATTGCATCTAGAAAAGATATATGTAACCTTTGCATCATCAAGGGATATGCTGAGCTGGGAAAATTGGCTGTGCTGACAGAGCAGCTCAAAATAGCCACATTTCCCTGGAGGCACAGTTTGTGAAATATAGTCTGGGAAATTTAGTATTTCTGTCAAGCAGTTTCATTTTGTGTCTCCTTGACACTAGATTTAATTTCCAAAACATGAAGCTAAGTGGCTCCTAAGTTATTAAAGCTACAGCTAGGACAGTGGTAAAAAAATTGAGATATTTATTTCAGTGTATGTTTAGTGCCTTTAATTCATACACCCAAATCTTGTCCCATGTTTCCAGGATATTTAGGAATCCAAAACGGACATAGGAAGGAGGGGGACTTTTTGAAGACACCTAAGGGGCTTATGCAGCAGACTTTTACTGAAATGATGTGCAATATTCTAAGAAAAAAGAGACATCTTCTCTTATAGGTAGTGTTATCACAGTGAAAACTTTCCAGAATATGGCTACAGGAAGGTTAGAGCATGGAATAACAAGCATTAGATATGAAAAAACTGGCATCTGACATAATTTAAACTGGAATATGGTGAGACGTGGATAAATAAAGTCATTTTTTGAGACTCTTAGATAAGGTAATTTTGGCAGATACTACTTTGGGACATAAGATCTGTTTCTATTTCCTTGCCACTCCCAGTCTAGTAAACCAAAATTTTAAGAATTCCACTAAACTCAGTGCCATACTGATTTGGGTTGAATTCAGCATTTAATTGCTCTCCTTTACTCTCAGTTCCCATTCAGACCGAGAAATATCAAATAATAATTATGTTTAGTAAAATTAATCACAAGCATTTGGTTCACTAATGTCTTAGTTTGGCTAAGTTTGGCTAGTTTGGCTAGAATCAAGTGTATTTTTACATAGGTGCAGATTACATCATTAATCTCAGTTGTCTCAATAATTTTCAGTTTTGAGATTACTCAAAATCAAACTTTCAAGTTGCAACTTCACCATATTTAAAAGCAGAAGGTACAAGAAAGGTATTTCAGAATTTTAACATGGTAGTCCTGCCTGAATATATTCTGAGTGAATTCTTCAGTCAGTTTGATTATGGTTTGAAAAATTTTTAAACTTAGCAAATTCTTAGAACCAAATGTAACTTTAAGTATACTGCAGGGTAGGCAGATACTTAACCTAGACTTGCCCTGTTGAGTTTTTATGAATCAAGTCTGAAGATTTGATTTGAGAGACTGGTGCTAGAGAAGACCTTGTATTGCTGAAGGCTAAATCTTGACTCTGGCACAAGCATTGCATTTACAGGAACTGTGTCTATTGAATTTGACTCATAAGAAGATTCATAGAATGGGAAAATAACTTTATATAATGCTTAAATGCGAACAGTACAAACATCCCTTAAAGCATTTCCCAGTACCAAAAGTTAAGGGCATTTCTGCCAGAAGTGTGTCTTTATTATATGTGTATTTTTTAGACTTGCTATTTAGAGAAAAACAGTGTATTTCCAATACCTATCACTTGCTGAAGGCCAAAATGAAGTTATGCTTTGGCAAGGAAATGCAAGTGACATCATTTGCAAAACTGACCACTGAGTTCAGATAGTTTTCACTGCTTATAAGAAAAAAAGATTTTTCAGATATGTCTTTGAACAGTCATGTACATCTTGTATTAAGCCTATTAAGCACAAGTTATTTGAACTTGTCTAATCAGTATGCAACATCTCATTTGAGACTCTTAGTTCAAGGACACCTAGATCTTCACCATAAGCAGAGAACTACTTACAAATAACCTTAGCACTGAAATTAATAAACTGAAGTTACAGTATACTGTTACAATATCATTAGAAAAATCAAAGCACACACCTCATACACATAGAGACCACATCAAATCATTGGTAAAGATACAAATGTTTTGAATAGCATCATATAAGAATTCAAACTTGACGTCAGAAAGATAAAATTCTTTTGGTATCAGTGACACTGAATAATGCTTTTAAAAAACATTTTATGCTAAATTTCTGAGTTGGAATACTAGTTACTGAATTCAGATTCCTTCCATGGTTAACTAGCGTAATCCATCTGTGATCCCCATAGTTGTGCTTCTTAGGTAAAATCAGAAGTAAGATTTGTAAAATTAAATTTCTCAAGAAATTGAGACTGCTGAGCTCTATATTTTTTTATCTGAACAATCACACTTGTCATTTTTGTTTTGGTAAAAACACATGGCACAGAAGATAGTTTTATACTATCAACAGACTGACTTGAAAAATAGAAATATATACTGTATTTGTATATATAATGTGTATATACACTATCAACATTCACATTAGAGAATCTGAACAATTTTGTTGAAATTACTTTTAAGAAGGACTTTTGCTGTGATTTCATGTCACATAAAGCACTGAAAATGTTCAAGCATACCATATGAAATGGGGCTTTTTAAACTTAAATAAAACATACTTGTGAAATGTATGTGAATATGTGGGGTTTTTTTTAATGTATTTTTTCTTTTCAGATCTGCAGTTTCTACCAGTTATAGCTTAGAAGTTGCAATAACTAAAAGAGTTATCTGGAATCAGTGTTTTCTTTCAGCAGGCTGTTGCAGGCAGAGCTCACTCACTGAAGAAACTATAGGCAAGTTATTCTCAAGGTGATAGTTGATGAGATGACTTATGCTGTCAAAGACGCGATCTTTTGTACGAACCTTTAAAAAAAGGATACAAGAAGATAGATTAAAGAGTTATTACTTTCCCCCTTAAATTCACACTAAAATTGTCTTGGAATAAAATGACAAAATCATATTTTAGAAACTGATCCCTTTTCCATCAAAATTGGTGGAAATTTGGTGCTTCTCTGGCATGGCTTCTGTTTTCTTTCTCACTCCCCCTATTTTCACCAAATAGATATTTTGCATGCAATTCCATGGACCAGCCTACTCTTACTACTCTTTCTGAATAGGTCTGCTTGAAAACTTCTGTTCATGATTTTGTTTCACTGTAAGTCAGATTTTTAGATCAATTTTTTCTTCTTCAAAGGACCACTTACTTCTTTGAGCTGTTTGCACCTTTTCAATTAGAAAGAGCTATCATGCCAGATATGTCAGAAACCAGCTTCTTTGTGCACCTCATTTTTGTGCTTTTCTTAAGATCTTCTTCTGCTACTCAAAAACTCCCTTCCTAGAAAGTGATCTGGCCACCATATTTATTTAGCTTGGGTTTGCTCTGTGCTGCACAATACATCCTGTTCCTTTGGAACTGAAACACTACAGGGCAGGAAAATCACTTTTCTAGCCCACATACCAGCCCTTTGTAGCAGCATCCTACTGATATGCAATATTCCACCCATGATAGGAGGAATCTGATATTGCAGGATACAATAGTCAAAATTATCAGAAGCCAAAAACTAATCTATATTCCAAAGCAATCTTTAATTATTTAGCCACATGTTCACAAAAAAAATTCCTTCCTATGTTTCAAATGAGTTAGGCAAACAGCTGCTACAGGCAGAGCACAGAACCACCTCAAGCAAACATCATGTTGCACTAAAACTTTTTATTGGGCCGGCTCTACACTACCTCAGGCAAACACCTGTGAGCACTGCTCTGAGTAAGAAATGTCTATTCTCCTTGAACAATTCTCAGAAACAGAGAAAAACTTGTGCTAAAACTTTCAAAAGTCATCTTATGCTGTGGTGGACACCTCTCCTGAAATAATTCCGTTTCAAAATTAAGTTCTGAAAAATTGCTAGAAGCTTAACATAGTATGTCACAGGGTAAAAAAAAAG
>VZTT01068902.1:1573-20809 GCA_013400855.1 Buphagus erythrorhynchus
CCTGACTTTGCTGCTTATACACTTAGAAGTTTTGCCAGTTTAACTTTACTGGTTTGAAACGTAGAGTGATAAAGCTATGCTTCACTGGCATGGCTATTTAGTGAAATACTCTTATAGAGAAGCAATTATACCAGGAAAACTTCCTTTAGCAAAGATAGAGTGCCCCCCATTTGGAGAGGGCTGTTAAACCTACTCCTGCACAAGAATCCTTTCACCTCTGTGAATGACTTCCTCAGGGAGTGGGAGAGGAACATAATGGTTAGGGGAGTTATGCCATGCAGACTCTAAGAAAAACAGAGAAGCCTGCTGTGGCATTACTTCTGGATGGAAACTAATCATTTTCACCCTGATAGGCTATTTTAAGGCTAAATAAAGATAAGGAAAGGTGTCCTTATGACCCACTCCTAAGCCATGGGAAAAAGGTCATATAAGTATCTAGGGAGCAGGAAGTATCATGGAGAGGAATGTTTATTTGGTAAAAGCTGAAAATAAATTTTATAGAGACAAAACTGCATTGGATATGCATATATTTTAGTAACTATATATAACCTGCAGCCTCTATATAACATGCAAAATCTCTGAAAATCCAGCATAACCAGTACAAGTTCCAAACCACAAAGAATAAGTTTAAGAGGGAGGGCACATTCCCCATGAATTCTAGCGCTGGGCACAGTGCAGAAAACTAGCAAATTTTACATTAGGATATAGTGGCAGAGAACCAAGAGAACTAAGTAAGGTCAGAACAGTTGGAGGCGTCTGCCACATTTTCTTTGTTCCACTGTGTGTGGCATATGGAAACATATCACGTATCCTCACCCTGCTGCCCAGGAATACCATATATATTTCTCCCTACACACTGAGAAAATCCCACCTGGGCAGCTGAATCCAAGCACTGCTGCTTCAGACTCATGTCCTATTTCAAACAATATTTAGTGGTAGCAACTTCAAAGTGGTAGCACTCCGTTAATGAAGAGATGGGGATCTCTTCATTCCAAGAGATGCTTCATCTTAGTTTTTGCCAGATAGAGTCTGGTTTCTGCAGATTACTGTTTTGGTGTAGTCATATTTCTATAAGAGACAATGAAGACAGATTCCATTGGATTTCAGAGGGTATTCAGCTCAGGATACCTATTGTAGTGCATCCTAAAATACTTAACAGTAGGATGACATGCTAGGATTACAGAATGCTTTATTGTCAGCATTAATAAACCCATTGTATTTAATTTAATAAACACATTGTATTTAATTTCCAAAACAGAAATTATAAATCAGATGTTTGAATTAACTGCTGGATTTTTCCAAGAGTGGGATTATTTCTCATCTGTAGATGCTTCTTACTACAATGAAGTTGTTGATACATTCAAATGAGCTTCAAGTGCACGGTGGAAGAGCTCCTAAAGGGAAAGAATGTTGGGGGTTTTAAAGCTGTAGAAGTCCTACAACGTTTGGCTGGTAGCTTGTTTTATAAATAGTGCAGTAAACCCTGATGCTCACTCTTCTCTGAAACATCTATAATTAAAGGGTAATGGGCCAGATCGTGAATGCTTTATTCAAAGTGAGACTGCTCATGGTACAAAGTACTCTCCAGGGTGAGTAAGTGCATCATAATTTGGGCTGCTGTTGTCAGAGTTTAGTAATAGACTGCTATATAAATAGGTCCTTGGAAAGTACCAAAGTGTTCAAGCCATTGTAATTGCATTAATACAGCTGACAATAATCAGTGGGGAATATTCCGGCATCTTCTGGTAAATTCTGATTGTATCCACACAAAGGTAACCCTTGTAAGTCTGTGTTCCACTGAGAAATGTGCATAGCTTGCATTAGTGTTTCGACTCAGAGGTAGCTGTGCAGAAATACAAAAACCACTTATATTGCTAAGAAGCCTGAGATTCCCAAGTCTTAATTTATTGACATCCTTCTGATGAAGATGGGAGATAGTCACTGTTACAGCTCTTGTTGTTGTCAGACTTCTTAATTGCAAGTATGTTTACTAGGCATGACATTCTCAATGAGGTAGGGAGTTGTCTTACAAGATTTTCTTTATTTCTATTTAATCTGTGAGATTTGGTTTACACAGAACCTTTCAATTATCTCTGCATGGTCTTGAGAATTTGACATTACAACTCTCTTTATCTCAAATTGTTTTATCTCTTCTATCTTCATTTCCTCATTAAGCAGAAAAGGAATGTTGATACTGTCTTTGCACTTTGCAAATAATTTCAGTATTTCAAGTTTATTGCAATAAATCGTAGAACTTCATAACAAACACTTAGCTTTCGAAAGCTAATGATAGCTAATCTTTTTTAAAATCCTGATAAAATTACGATTCATTAGATATATTCATGCAATTTCTCAGGCCTCCTCTGGTTTTGAGTTATATGCTCTGAGGCCTCATTTGGTTGCACGCCTCTCAGTTCCGTTGGTCTCGCTGGCACATATTGTGGTACACTTCTTTTAGCCTTTCACGTAAATGGGATGCCACAGCACAGCTGCGCTGGATCATTGCAGCAGCTTTGATTGGATGATTTTCAAGTAGCTTAAGCCCATCCGCTCCCATACCTGTAAGATCATGGATCATGTGGCAGCAGATGCATGTAGTCACTAAACATGCAAAGATGCCCCAAATCTACCTTTAACTAAGTCTTTACTTAAGCTAGTACAAGAGTTATCTGCATATTGCAGTAAAATAAATGTATGTATTTGCTTGTCCCAGTTTCATCATTTTTCTTAAAAATAATTTACACAAGTACTCTGCTCAGTCAGGAGTTTATAATCCCTCTACCCTTCTGTGACTCCTTTCCTTAATTATGTTGTGCATCTGCCTCCACATTGCAATCTGTTTCCTTCTTTCTTGGCTAATGTAAAAAGTTTCCCTCTGTTATAAACATATCCCTTCCATTTTTATGAATCTTTTCTTCACTTCTCTGCTCCCGATTTCTCTTTCTCTCAGTTCGTCAGGTGCTATGTTTTGTGTTTTCCAGTGCTAGTATCTTGAATGTTTGTTCCTCTGGCTGAACTGTCCATGTCACCAAATAACAGAGCTCCAGTCCCCAGACCCCAGGCTAACCAAAATGAACAGGCTCAGTTCTCTGCTGGGTAATGTTATCTCATCCAGAGAGAGCAGCCATACCTACACTGTATGGCTTATTCCTCAATCCTCCTTTGCCCCTCTGGCCTGTGATACAATTCTTATCTTTTGCTATAAAGAGACAGAAGGTTCTTTTCAAACTCTCTAAAATATTGCAAGGATTGTGTTGTAGGCCACAGGAATAGTGTTTATATAATGAAAAAAAAACCAAGAGTACATGCTCTGTCTTTGGGATGCATGAGAGCACATGAGAAAACAGTAAGCCAATGGTGTCAGAAGATGATGTAAAGCAAGGAAGACAAGCCTGTGACAGTTTTGTCCACACTCATTTCCAGGAGCAGTCTTGGACATCAGTGGAGCTGAAGATGATGTCCAGGTATTGTTGTGTGCCGCTTGCTGGATCCATTGGAAGCAAAACACAGGTAAAACAACCCAACAAATCTTCTTTGTGGAAGATCAGTGGTCCAATACTTGCATTCATTTCCATGTATTTTTTTTAGCAACATAAATATTCCCAAACAACCTAAATGTCATCTGGACATACTCCAGCAGCTCAATGTCTTTATTTTAGTGAGGTGCCCAAAATGGGAAATGGTACTCAAGGTGCAACCTAACCAGTGCCAAGTACAGGGCACTGTCCTTGTCCTGCTGGCCACACTATTGCTGATACAGGCCAGGATGCCGTTGGCCTTCTTGGCCACCTGGGGACACACTGACTCATGTTCAGCTGCTGTCAACCAGCACCCCCAGGTCCTTTTTCCTCCATGCCACTTTCCAGCCACTCTGCCCCCTGTCTGTAGCATTGCCTGGGTTGTTGTTACCCAAGGGCAGGACCTGGCATTTTGCCTTATCGAACCTCATATCGTTGGCCTTAACCCAATTATCCAGCCTGTCCATATCCCTCTGCAGAACCTTCCTACCCTCCAGCAGACCCTGTCAACTTACTGTCATCTGAGAACTTATTGAGGGTACATTCAATCCTCTCATCCAGATCATCAATAGAGATTTTAAACAGGACTGAATATAAACATGTATTCGGCACATAACAGAGAGTTATGGCATGGAACTACATCATTTGGTAAATAGAAATTGTGGAACACATGATACATTTTAGAGAGGAACAGTGGCATTTTTGTCGGTTCTTGTATAAAATAGTGCTGGGTAGCTTGTGAAATTAAAAATACCTAAGCTTGCTTGCTTGCTTGCTTCCTTCCTTCCTAATGTACACTTGAAATCTCAAAAGATGACACTTACAATCATAGAATCATAGAATGATTTGGGTTGGAAAGGACCCCAAAGATCATCTTGTTCCAACACCCCTGCCATGGATGGAGACACCTTTCACCAGACCAGGTTGCTCAAATCTCCATCCAATGTGGCCTTGAATACTTCCAGGCAAGGGGCATGCACAGCTTCCTGGGGCAACCTGTTCCAGTGCCTCACCATTCTCAAAGTCAAGAATTTTTTTCTAATATTTAATCTAAACCTATTCTCTTTCAGTTCAAAGCCATCCCCCCTTTTCCTGACACCACATGCTGCTGTAAATAGTCACTCTCCATGTTTGTGCAGGCTCCCTTCTGTTATAACCATTAGGAGACAGTGGATGAATCATCAGCGTAGAAAGTCCCGTGTTTGATTTTCTTCCAGACACAGCTTCTAAGCTAGCCATGTAAGCCTGTGCAAACACAAAGTAAATTTGGAAATTTTTTATGTGGATTACATGTTAATTACCATCTCCACTAACAAAAGCTCTTTTTTTGTCTATTTTGAAAGATGAGTTGATATTGGATTACTTAAAACATCCTACATCCAGTGAAGCAAATCTATTCCAAAAATAAAAATAGCTTGGAAAAAACCTTGCCCAATTTTCAGTCTTGCTAAAATTGCAATAAGCTTGGTTCATGCTTCAACTACCTGGCAAACATAGGTTATGAATTAGTAGGAGGACATATGTATGCACTTCCAATGATAATGAGAACAGCTGAGAAACTCTTTTATTGTGAATCTCTGAATGAATGAATGAATGTAGAAATTCAAAGCCCCAGCAGTAGCTATTTCAGTTATTCTGGTCATTAAGGTATTAAAAATTTTAGCAAACCAGGTTCTGCTCTTATATCACTTTTATTCTATTACCTTGTTGCATTGTTTGAAACTAGTCAGAGATGCAGGAGAGAAAAGACACAGTTTACTGGAGAAAATGAAAAAAGAAATGGGTGTAGAAAAAAGTCTCTTTTCTTATGGTTGGGTTGAGATGAAGACTGAATTAGCACAAGAATGAATTCCTCTTATAAGTGGCAAATAGTTCCCTATTGTCTGGAGATCAAAACCAAACTGGAACAGGGAGGAAGTCAGAACCATTGCTACAAATAAGAACTTTCCAGTTAAGGTTTTTCTTGGGGTTTGGCGATTTTCTGTTTGGTTTTGTGTTTGGGGGGTTTTGGGGTTTTGTTTGTTTATTTGCTTTTGGTTTTGTTTTTGCGGTTGTTTTTGTTGGGTTTTTGTTTGTTTTTATTTGGTTTTGGTTTTTGTTTTTTTCGTTGGTTGGTTGGTTGGGTTTTTGGGTTTTTTTTTGCGGTTTTGTGTTTTGTTTTTTTGTTTGTTTTGGTTTGGTTTTTTTCTGCTTTTGTTTTTCTTTTTTTTTTGTTTTTTTGTTTTTCTTTTTTTGATATTTTTATTTGTCATATTTTGGGGTTTTTTCAGGAGGGAGTGATAAATTTGTCAGCCTGTTCATTGTGCTGCAGTGCTTAAAAACAAACAAACAAAAATGCAAAGAAAACCTTTAAACTAAACGTTTTGGGTTTTTTTTTCCCTCAACATCTAGGACACAGCTCTTTCTCCTTTTTATTTTTTTCCAGGACCTAATTTCATGGGCCACTTTTATATCTCAGTGTGATTATATATGAATGAAGTCTCTGTCACATTAAAAGGACAAGGTCAATACAGATGAAAAATAGACACAACAATAATCTTTTTAGAAAAGAATAATGGCATTTATATTCATAATGGTAAATTTTAATCAAATAGCATAAAAAGACCCAGGAACACAAAGGCTAGATAGCAACTGGAAAGCTCCTTACTCGGTTATTCTTGGTAATAATAATGACAGCATTCATCATGTGTTTTTAAATGTCAGAATGAAACAAGTTCACACAGCCATCTTCAGAGATTAAAAAAAAAAAAAGTAAAAGAAATATACTGAGTTTCATTTGAGGCCCATAAATACTGAGAGGTTAGGGGGGTATTGCAGGGGGAACGGAAAGGTACAAAGGCCTTTGGAAAGAGGCAAGCCAGAGAATAGGAATTCATTGTCATGAAAAGTGTTCTTAGTGGCACTTGGAGTGAAAGTCTGATATCCTCTGAAATATACTGCATGTTTTGCAGTGCTGAAATCCTGTTACATCCATGTGGTGTCACTGGGTTTTCAGGTGGCTGGATGGTGAAAATTGAAAGTAGATCTTAACTGTTATGTAGCAGAGTGCAGTTTTTAACATTTGCATTCACCGGGACTAATGTTCTTTCCCATAGTATTTATAGCGACCAGAAGAGAGTTTCAGTGAGAGCCGAGCTTTTACTATTGTTTTGGTTTTAACTGCCAGGAAAAAACTGACCTCTTAAAGTCTTCAGCAAGTCTGGCCTGTGTTTAGATGGATGATCAACTACATTTCAATTTAAGTGAAAATAGCTTTGTACAGAAATAGGTTGGAGGCAGCATCCTGGACATGCAGGGAAGGAAGGACTAAATAGCTCTTTCTTCCTCCTATTACATGGTCAGCATAAAAAGGGGTATTGAGAGCAGCACTTGCCTTCAAGAGAGGAAAGATCATTTCCCCTGTGAGTGCCTCATGAGGAAAACAGTGTGAGGAGGGAGTGCAATAGAAAAAGCAGTTACACTTTTGCTTATGCTCTTTTGCTTCTGTGCCTGTTTTACTGAGGAGAAGAGAGTATGCCACATTCATTAGGAGGTTCTAGAAAAGAAATGCCCAGCACTTAGGGTAAATCTGAATTGGTACTGTTCTTCCCTCATGAACAACATCTCCTGATGATCCCTCAAGGAACAGTCTGCACCTTCTAACCAGGTGGCATCTTCCTGAAAGGCAGGTCAGTTTGTTTGTTGTGAAGTGCTAAATGCATAAAACAGTACATAAAACAAGACATAAACACGAGGCAATTTTATATAAGCCTGGGCAAAAGACTTAATTCGTGTTTCTTTATGAGCGCTGTTTAGTAATTTACTGTGAGAGACATAAGTCTCTGTGCAAGAAACAAGTCAAAATTGGCAAAAGCTTTCAGAGGACCTCAAGAAGAAAAATAAATATGACCTATTAATATGTTTTCTAAGACTGATATATAAGCAAATGTTAGGAGAAAAGAAAGGAGGAGTATTGTCTTCAAAAACGAATGGGAATATTAAACCAATACACTGACAGAATGCTATTAATGTTCTGGAGTGTCTAATCAGTGCCCAACTGTACAGTCCCAGCCACAGCTGAAACATCTTTGATGTAGTGTGGTGGTTCGTTATCACATTTTGGTGGACAACAAGGTAAACTTGAATATAAGACAGTGCAGTAAATACATTCACGCACACAAATGTGCAGTGTCAAGAACACAGGAAAACTATTTTCGCAACTTCATTTCAACTAGTTTCACAAAAGATTTCATGAGGAATTAGAACAGATTCATCATGCAGGAAAATTTTCTTGCAAACAATTCTCTCAATTCTCTTAAGACATTTGAAGGTGAAATGGTGCTACAGGCTTCCAGAGTTAAAATCTAAGATCTGGATTCAGATTAAACAAAGAAGAAAATAAAAAAGTAAAAGATTTCACCAAAACCCATGGTTTGTTTTGTTGCAACTTTAAACTTAATGAACTTAAATTTAGTCACACCTAATTATTTTCTATTTTGAAAAAAAAAAAATTAAAACCTAACTGTTTACCAAGGCCATATGATTTGTTGATAAGCTTTGTTGACAGCTCCAGTCAAGCTTTATGGCAAATTTATAAGCCATGAAATGTTAGGTTTTAGAAGGCTGGCTGACACAGCCTTTTGCTATGGCGTTTACAACCACAATAATGAGCATTGCAATTTTGATTTATAGTATCATAAGAGCATCATCTAAATTCCATCAAATTCAATGGGAGTCTCTCCATTGACTTGAATGAACATGCAGAGAAGATGGGAGACAGTCTTGGAGAGCTTAACTCAGAGCTGAGATCAAAGATCCCAAGATCTAAATAGATGGCGAGATGTTTTACTTATTCTTTCCCCTTCTCACCCTCCAATAGTCATCTATAAACAAAGCATGAAAATTTGATGTATGTTTGAGGGCTCATGTTTTTGCACATGGTGCATGAGTCATCCCAGGCCTCTGCCTTTGTTCAGAAACACTTACCAGGATTTTGTAGGTGAGAAGTAATTTCAAAAAAATGGCATCAAAGGATTCCTTCCATCCTCTAAAGCATATAGGAATTATGGAGAAAGGGTAAAACTGAACAAATCAACACAAAGCTTCTGCAGTGTAGCTTCTCTGTGAAATCCATGTTGAGGCCTATAATCACAGACTCACAGAATCATAGAATATCCTGAGTTAGAAGTGACTCCCAAGAGTCACACCCTATGCCTTAGAACATTGTCCAAATGCTTCTTGAGCTCTGTCAGGCTTGGTGCTGTGACCACTTCCCTGGGGTGCCCAGACACCCTCTGGGTGAAGAACCTTCTTCTAATATCCAGCCTATACTTCTCCTTACACAACTTCAGGACATTCCCTCAAGTCATGTCACTGGTCACCAGGGGGAAGAGATTGGTACTTGCCCCTCAGCTTCCCCTTGTGAGCAAGCTGGGGAGTGCAATGAGGTTTCCCTTCAGTCTCCTCCAGGCTGAACAGACCAAGTGACCTCAGCCATTCCTTCTATGCCTTCCCCTCAAGGCCCTTCACCATCTTCATGGTGCTCCTTTGGACAGTCTCCAAAAACTTTCCTTCTAATAGTCTTTCTTATTTTGTGGCACCCAGAACTGCCCCCAGCACTGGAGGTGAGGCTGCCCCAGCTCAGAGCAGAGCAGGACAATCCCTCCCTTGCCCACTGGCCATGCTGTGCCTGATGCCCCCAGGACAGGGTTGGCCCTCCTGGCTGCCAGGGCTCTGCTGACTCATGTTCAACTTGCCATTGACCACAACCCCAGTCCTTTTCTGTGGCACTGCTTTCCAGCCTCCCCTTCCCCAGTCTGTCCATACATCCAGGGAAGTCCCGTCCCAGGGACTTCTGCAAAATCCAGACCTTTCTTTTGTTGAACTTCATACAGCTGGTGATTGCCCAGGCCTCTAATTTGTCAAGATCTCGCTGTAGGGTCTCCCTGCCCTCAAGGGAGTAGACAGCTTCTCCCAATTTTGTATTGTCCCGATTTTGTATCATCTGCAAACTTACTTAGGATCCCTTCCAGTCCTGTGTCCAAGCCATTTATGAAGATGTTGAAGAGCACAGGGCAGAGGATAGGGCTCTGTGGAACCCCTCTAGTGACAGGTCACCAGTCTGATGACACACCAAGTTATGAGTGACCCTTAGAACTCTGTGCCTGACCCATGAGTCAGTTGCTCACCCATCACATGATGTGTGTATCCAGCTGGGGGCTGGATGGTTTTTCCTGAAGGATACTATGAGAGGCAGTATCTAAAGCTTTACTGAAATCCAAAAAGGTTGCATCAGCTGGCTTCCCTTGATCAAGTAGGTGGGGTATCCTCTCATAAAAGGAAATTAGGTTTGACAAACAGAACTTTACTCTCATGAAGGGACCAATGACTGGGATGTCATTCTGGTGTTTTTTAATACCTCCCAGAATAATCTTCTCCATAATCTTACTAGGCACTGAAGTGACACTGACAGGCCTATTGTCATATCAGATCATAAAACCCCACTGTCTGATGTGAAGGAGACCTGTTCTCATATAAAAAATGAAGAGGCCAAATAGGTTGACTGGTTTATTTCCATGCAGCCAAATTTCAGTTGTAAATCTGCAAAGCTAATGTTGGCTGTCATTGAAACTTCAAAACTGTGTTGATTAGTAAAAACTATAGAGAGAATTTTTTCCTCCTTCTTGTAGCATTTTCATCCCAAACTACTTAAGCACAGTGGCTACTTAATTGATGCCCTAGGGTAAAAGTATCACTTTTTGTTAAGTTGACCAGGAACTCCAAAGCACTTTTAAAAGCCTCTACATTCTATACAATCTTCACACCAAATGCTACAATGGAATATGTTTGCTATCTTTTGCAGTTAGGCTCTTACAGTTAGATTTAATATGATGTCCTATCAGTGTCATCAAATACCAATTTCTTTGCTATTATTCACCTATACTTTTGTCAGAGCACTCTGATATTCTGTTGCTGCATTTGATTTTAGATGTGTTGTTGTTCAAGCTTTGTGGTTAAGAAAACCACCTGAGATAAAATTTGTATCATAAAGCTGCTGCCATTTAAGGGGTCATACTATGACTGTAACCATATGGATTTCTTTCTGACGAATAGACTTCCCATCAAATTCACACCAACTGCAGATGAGGTTGTGCAAACAGAAGGCAATGGAATGCATGTAATGGGTGAGAATTTAAGATAGGCATAATGAAAGCCAGCTGTATTTCATACCTGAATTCACAGAATCCAAGAATGGTTTGTATTGGAAGTGACCTTTGAAGATCATCTGTTTCAGTCACCCTGCCATAGGCAGGCATATCTTTCACCAGATTAGGTTGTTCAAAGCCCTGTCCATTTCAGCACAAGGAAATACTGTGCAAAATGATATCAGACAGGATCTAACCCTTAGACTGGAAAAAAGAAATCTGATTTCCAACTCTTAAAGTCTCTAACCAGGTCATTGGCCATGTAGTTTTATTTGCCAAAGAAATTAATTGAAAATACAACTGGGTAGAAGTTGGCCACAGAAGACTCCATAAAATATCTAAAACAAACAAGGTCATGCTAGGAAAATAGATGATTATTTATTTTTTTTTTCACTAATTGAATATTTTCTTTCTTTTGTTAAAACATGCACTTCTTTTTGCTAATTATATAATTTTCTTTTCCTCTGCATTTGGAGGTTATAATTTTATCAGATTTCCACTAATCATACTTTTTATGACCAGATGAAAGGTATGTTTTTCTGTTCTATGAAAGCACCTAGTTGCTGTCCAAAAGCTACACATCTATTAAAATCAACCAATAGCATGTGCTTTGGTAGATATAGTATCCTGAGAATAACCCCAGGAATGCAGAGGTCCACTCTCGCCTTTTTTCCTTTTTTTGGAGCAATTTACTTGTTTACTTGTAAGAATCTCACAGGAATGTAAATCATTGTACCACCACTTTGCTTCTACCATTACTTTTCTTCAATCTGATGCATGCCTAATAAAATATTAATTTAGTTTGTGCCTAGGGTAAAATATACAATAGGCACATGACAGTGGTCTGTGTAATCAACCTAAGGTTCCTGTTCTTATGCCAGGAAGAGTGCAGATGTAGCAATTCTCAGGCTTGTCTTCAGATGACTGGTGAAGAATTAGCTTTCCCCTGTCTTTGTTATGAATGCTGTCCACTGTTGTTGGTATTGAATTGTTTACAAATTAAAAGAAGAGAAAAAAAGTACCTGGCATCTTAATCAAGTATAAACTAAATGATAATATTTATTGTTTACTGAGATTACATTTAACTATCATCATTTCCATGATTCATATTAAGAAGCCATGTCTCTAGGCTTGACTGATTTCCAATTGTGTTCAAAAACCAAAACTCCTCCTGAAGATAACAGAAACTAAGAGTTCTCTGTACTTCTAGAAATATCAAGATACTTTTTCTGAGAGTCTCAAGGTGCATTTAACTGCCTCCTTTCAAAATGCAAATACTATGCCTAGCAGCTATAAGATGTTACCCAGCTGGAAAAAACCTTTGTATTTTTACTAATCAATACCTTTGATTTTCCTTTTCCACATTCATCATGTGACAAAAACAATACTAGAATTTGAGCATTCTTGGTTTCTGTTCCTGAACTCAGACTAGTAGGAAATACCTTTTTAGAGAAGAAAACTATGAGCTTAAGAACTTGATTAGAAGGCAATTCTGAATTGAGGTACAGATTCCTTCATTTCCATTTCTTGATCTTTCTAATTCTGCAGGTTTGGCATCCACTCAGAACTGAACCAGAATTTGCTGATTTATTTATTATAGCTGGTTTCACTTCCATCCATAAACAAAAGTCCCTCAACTTCCAGGACACTTTTTAGGTCCATTTTCATCATGGGTTCAGTATATGAATCAAATCTGGGGCACAGCTTTTTCTCAGCTGGATCGCTCCCAGTCCCTCTAACTTTTGTAGTCTCAGCTTCCTAGAGCTTCATTCATATGCTTAGGAGACAGTGTGATGCACTGGCACAGAGCACAGGCTGAGTGAGTGAGTGAGTGAGTGAGTGAGTGAGTGCATGTCCAGCAAGACAGGACCTCCACCATCCCAGGGCCCAGTGTGCCAGTGAGGCAGTGACACCTCACAGCTACCCCCTAACCCCTGGGCTGGCTCAAGCAGGGGCCACTCTTCAGCTGCTTGGGTCTGAATGATGCTGCCCGAGGGTCTGAACCTCATTCCTTCATGGTTCTGATTCTACCAGCGTCTTTGAGAGCCAACTCATTCTCCCCTCCCTCAGGTCTTTGCTTCCTGTTCTGTTGACATGTTCCACCAGAGCTTTCTGTGTACTCCTGGAAAAAGGAAGGAATTTAAATCTGCCCATACAGAACAAAACAGCATGTAACTATGAATTTTTCTATATTTATGTCTGAGAAGGAAGTACAATAGGAGGCTGCAAAACAGTCTTGGAATTTGGCCATATGTTCATTCATATAATTTTTGTCCCAGACTCAAATTTATCTCTTGCACAGATGAAAACCAGTAGCTGCAGACAGCACCCAGAAACATACTCCAACAATTCATTCCAGGAAGTGTAGAAAATTAAACTAAGTTATAACTGCAGAGAGCATTTAAAGTAGTAATATATAATAATCTAATTAAACAGCTCCAACCTACAATTTTGCCATGATTAACAGATCCTACTTCTGCAAAAGTATGAGTGGACTATGCAGCCAAGTTCCCAGCTTTACATCAACTATCAATATTCTTAATAACACTTTTTATCACAGTTGTATTCTTTTCATACAAACCATCACCACCACCATCACCAGTCTATTCTGACTGTTTAGTAAGGCACTCAGCAGAGTACATTTCGTTAGGAGTGAAATACTTGTTAATATAAGCTAATACTGTTTTAAATGAAGACAGACATGTTAATCTCCAGTGACATGACTGTATCATGGAACAAATTAAGTAAATGAATGTATTCAAATTTGCCCCAGAAGAAGACGCAAGCTTTTGTTTAGCCAGAGGAGGAGTGTGCCAATCAGTCCCTCCAGGCCAATACTGAAATCTTTACCGTAATCATTGAGCAATTGTTCACCTTAGTAATCCCATTACTATATAATCATTCAGTACACCCACATTTGGACTACAGCAATGGTCTTCTTCAAAAAATTGTTTATGGGTGTGAGCAGGATTTTCACGCTCTGGTCCTTTGATATCTATATTTCATGTATGGGGAAGGAATCCTTCCTGTTAGGCAACCTACACACAGTGCCCATGTATGCAATGCCCGTGGATGGGTCAATCACAACTGCCTTTAAAGTACAGTCATCATCTATTTTATGAAACCATCTTTCTCATGGATCATAAGACGCCAAATAATTTTCTTAAAATGCTTAAAAGTAGAGTAGAAACCCTCAGTAGTTTCTACCACCTACATTTTTCTACATTTTTTACATTCCTGGCAAAATATACCACTGAGTATATATTTAAATATATTTAAACAAACAAACAAACAAATAAATAAATAAATAAATAAATATATACACACACATTGAAATAGTCAGCAACAGAATGGACTAATCTTGTTTAAACCTGCATATTGCTAATATGTGGTAGAATGGCACAGAGTAAGGACCAAGGATGTAATGCAGGGTGAACCTGATATACTTTTGTGGGGATTATCTGCACCTGCAGATGTTTTCCATCTGTAAATATTACAACTATTCATTTATTTATGAAACTTCTGCCTACACAGTTCTGTTTTACACATGCATATGTGTCTGTCTTTATGCAGAGCAGTAAGATGTTTTTGTGTCAGGTCTGTGCCCAGTGCTGTGTTTGTGATATGGCCAGCTCAGATGCTTTCCTCCTCCACCCTCAGCGTGGGTGTCCTCTCTGCTGGGCTCATTTTCAGATACTTCTCCTCTACTTCCCTTCCCACAGCCTCTCATGATCCCAGCTGAGCATTGTCATGACTGTGACTGTGTGAGTCTGTGTACAAAACAGAGACTTGGAGCTGCACATACTGACAGTAAGAGGGTGGCTTAGCTGGTGGTTAGGAATTGTGCTAGACCTCAGTAAAGGAGTGGCCTTTTTCCACACAGATGTGCTGGATTTGGTAACACTCCAGTTTCACCCAGGGAGTAATCGTAGCATGGATAAAAATATTAATGGCTGTCCTTGGAAACAATTCCTTGCATTTGGTTTCACACTGTCCTTTCAGAAATTGTAAGTTCTTGAAACAGAAAACAAAGAAAGTGTGATAAAAATAATAGACACATAAAAGGATTGTTTTTGAAGTTTTACTGAGTACATAATGGTACTCAGCAGTACTATTATTATTACAAGTTGCTCAAAGTTTCCACTCACAATCACGTTTTACAGAATGCAATGTACTGGACATTTCAAAACATATTTTGGTCAGACTTGATATACAAGGCACCTATAATCTCGGCAGGGCACTATAAATATATCTTACCTGCTTATACCCAAAAATTTCTTGACTCTGAGATTGTAAAGCAAAATACTCTTCTCATCAAGAGGGACCTGACATAAACAAGTACAGAGAAAAGAAAGGCTTTGTGGGTTTTTCCAGCTTTTACACTGACAGGTTTGTTTACCAGTGATAAAGAGCAGTTCACAGGGAGTTGCAGAAATTGCTGTGAAAGGTTTTGGATCTGAAAGGTACTACTCAGTATAATCAAATGGTTATTGTGTTGGAGGAGCTGCACCCTCCTACCAAGAAACAAGCAGCACCAGATCATTAGTCTGCCTGAAGGAGGTGTGCAGAAAGCATAAGGTAAAGCGGTTTGATTTTTGGCTGGTGGGAGGTTTGGGGTGGATTGCAGAATGAAGTAGATGAGACACATGAAGCTTTAGAAACCCACTCCATAGACGGAGATGGCAAGCCACATATTAATTGCCTGCCCACACAGCACTGGTGGCAAAGCAGAAACGTGGGTGCTGCAAGTGGGGGTGGCTGCAAATACCGGAGGATGAGAGATGTTCCCCGGGCTCTGCACACTGGCAAGAAGGGGTTGAAGCTGACATGGCTTTGAGGACAGGTGAAAAGAATAGATTGCAGCTAACATATTCTTTAATCCTGAAGGCATCCCATGAAATGTTTTGTGGCTTAATACACCAGTGTGGATTTAACCAAAAAATACGTGGTGAAGGGTAGCAAGCTGGATATCCAAAAAACAAAACATTCTTCATCTTTGCTTTATATACTGTGGATTATGCAGAAGCATTCTGTATTTTTACAGTCCTTTGTAATTAAATTTACACTTTAAATTACCATCAACATCTCAGCAAGAGGTACAAGAATTGAGGAACCATAATAGGACCTCTGGATTTTAATCTATGAATGTTTATTTTTGAGTGGCATAAGATAATAGAGCAAGTTGAAGAACACAATACTGCCATCAGTGGCAATTGAGCCCTTGCATTGAGTTTTGGAGAGATGGCCAAGACCCAGACATGTCTAAAGGTTTCATTTAAAGAATCATCTGTGCATTCAGTTTCTCTAAGATTGTACAAATATTTGCATTTTGCTTCTTATCACTTTGAGGTCTTCTAAATATCAACATTATACAGGAGTAGACTTTTTTTTTTCCTGCAGCATTATTTTCAAGGTGGCAGAAAGGCAGATTCAGAGGGCACTCTTTCCTCCCCCACTGTCATTGTTTCTGTTGTTTACAACTGCCATAATGATGAATCTAAAACCTTTATTTTTTATGTCTCTGGAATTTTAGTTATCAACAATTTGACCTATTTTTTACAAGGTCTTTTGAACCTTGTCTATTTTCCACTGCCACAAAATTGAAGTACTTCATAATAATTTCTAATTTTCATCCTAAAAAAATTTCTGTCATGTTAGTATAAAAATCCCTCTGATTTACATGTAGGGAATGGAGATACAAGAAGACTAAATGTAACATAAAATTTAGAAAGATGACAATTAAAACCAGCTTTTTGGCTAACACACTGGAACACCTGTACAATTATGCAATTCTCTAGAATTCATCTTTTCAGGACATGCACATACTGAAACAAGCAATTATTTTTATCTTTCTTTAACTCTGAGGGGTACAACTGGTTTACTTAGTTGTGCAAAAAGCGCAAAAAGCAAAATTTAGCAGTGATCTGAGCTGTTTATCTTATCATGATTTCTTCAGAGTGTAACAGCTAGAGCTGCAGGCCACATCAGGTATCCTTGGCATGTTATACTCACTAAGTAACAGACTTTCTGGAAAGCTGGTCCTCCTTGTATTCAATGCTATTTCACTGATGGTGTTAGTATCTCCCATTTTGCTGAAGGCTGTTCTGAGCATTCAGTGCCCTTGGGGGCTGAAGAAAATTTCTCATGCTTTTTTCTGCGATATTTGGGGCCTCATCCAAGTCCATTGGATCACAACCCAGTCCACACTTTTGTGTATTCTTGTAGAAAGCTTTTATCTGTTAATTGCTGCCACATCTGTCTCTCTTTAAAATTTATTGTAATAGTTGTTGAATCCCTGATAAAAAAAAAAGCACATATTGTATTTGTTTCTCTTTTTATTCAGCTCTAATGACTTACATATCAACTTCTTTTTTCTTTCGAGAATTTTCTTTTGGGAATTTTTTTAAATTTCTACAAAACCCCATCTTTCTGGAAAGGCACATGAAAAATCACCCCGCCTTTGTGTTTTACACCCATTTATGCATTTTAAATATTAAAATCTTAATCCATAACGACATCCTCTTGCTTTTGGCCAGCTTGATGTCTGCTCCCCTTGTCTCTGTGTTAGACTGCTTCCTTTTTTTAGCTGTCATTTTTTTATTATGACATTTACCTAGTGAGATTAGCCTCAGGGCTTTACTTTTGGGCACTTCAAAAATCTCTTCTTTTTTCTTTTCAACTAGCCTAAAATAGATCCTGTTCTGCTAGTTGCAGAGGTATTCTCACTTCTGTCATTACCAGAAAGAGGCATTTTAAAACTCTCTCAGTGCTTACAATCTACAGTTGGAACTTCAGTCAGGAAGATGAAGACTTCTCTGGAGTCAAATGTTCTTGGCACCAAAAGCCAAATCAATTCATTTTTAGACCCTTGTCTTTTGACAGATACTTATTCCTACGGCATTCTTCTTATGAAGTCTCTTGGAAATGTGCCTGAGATTATTTTTGTTTATTTGTTCCAAATTCCATTCGACTCGTACTAACACAGAATTTTAATCTCTGCCTGCTGGCAGTGAGGGGGTTTATTATAATGCTGGAGAAATACGTTAAAGGAGTATTTTTTTTCATCCCATCCTTTGAATTCCTGGTCTGCACCAGTAGTTTGAAGGGACACTATTTTTGCAATTCATGCCAACCTGACCAAGACAGACAACGTTTTGCCTCCCCTGAAGATTAAGTCAGAGAGACTGGAGGAGGGTAAGTTTCCTCTCTCTCTTGATACAGACGAGCTCCAGAGCATAAGGAGAGCTCAAACTGTGCAGTGCCCACTCTTTTGTTAACATGTATGCAACGGTTGGGATGTTTCTTTATGAAATCAAAGCTTGGTTGTATAGCTAATCTAATTCAGGCTGGCATTCATAAAAGTTTCTTCAAGATGGGTTTGTAGCACCACATGTAAGAACTTAAGCAGTCTGTGCCTTCCACTCCCTCACTTGTTTATGCCAGTTTATGCCTTGGATTACCTCTGGGCAAAATAGTGCCAAGCCACTCTGTAAACAAACACAGCTATTACAAGGCGCTTGCACAAAGAAAATGAACCCAACATTTTGCTTGAATGGTGGCAAACTGCAAATGTGCCTGCAGATCTGGGATTAAGTAGTGCCCCAGATGAGGGTGCTGTGTTGTGTGTGGCAGAGCTTCCCCTGGGGGCACCCTCAGCTGCAGAATTCCCATTAATCCCAGCTGCCTCGAGGGGCACAGGAAAGGATTCATTAAAGTTTTAGAACCAACATCTTGAAGCAATTTTGAGCTACCAGCAGGAGCCAGAAAAAGGGGCAGAGCTCTGGTGTGGTGTTTTGTCTACCATCTAATCCTTTTAGGAGGCAAGTTGCTGCAGGCTGAACCAGTTACTGCTTTCATGTGGCTTTCCACTTCATCTCACATAAAAAACAATTATATTGATTCTTCACCTGACCTTACCTGACACCTCTCTTGCGTCTACCCTTTTTGATGATGAGACATCTGTTATTCAGATGCTTCACTGCATTATTATTATTATTAGACTAGATGGGAGTATCCCCCTCCCCCATCACAAATAATGGTAAAAGTACAAGACACTAAGTCCATCAGATGAAAAATCTGATTAGGCTCTTCTTGGTGGATCACACAAATAATGTATTAGACTTCCATAAAGTCCTTTAGCAAGGGCTGTCCACCTGCCAATCTAAGTCATAGCACAGAAGGACCCTACCAATGTCCAGAGAGGTGCAGAAAGGGTCTGGGTGTTACAGTTTACCCCATGCAGGTTCCTGATCTTCTGATTTAATTAAAGTGATGGTGATGCTTGGTGACAATCTTTCTATTTACAGAAATTTATCAGATATCTTTATCATTATCTGTCTTATCTTGTGCTTCTAAGAGAGACTTACACCTACTTCTACATGTTTTATTGACCTAAAGAGATGTGTAGGCACTTTCTCACTAGTGGTATTGAATTCTGGCCCTTCTTCTAATGTGTTCCAGGAAGTGTGCATTCCTCACTGTCAGAAATGTTCAGTGAGCATGATTCCTGCCACCTTCACTCAAAGAGGAAGCAT